>PVIC010006216.1:0-54973 GCA_004025085.1 Thryonomys swinderianus | reverse complement strand
TAAAAATCCAGGTGCAGCCAAAGACACAGGGAGCTCTTTGCAGCTACCCATCCCATGGGATCTTTCAGCACAGGCCCAATGATTCCCAGTGAGAAATGTCCTGGCCAAGATTCACATACAGAATCTGAGGTGCATCAGGACCCTTTTGCCCCTGTCCCACTCTGAAGACACAAGTTGTGATTCAAGAAAATGTTTCCCTACAGCTATTCCACTAGCACAGGGCTGGCTCTCGTGAGCCACTGTGTAACCAGATCAGCGATTCCTCCTGCTGGCTCAGCAGACACCCTGGCCTTGCAGGTAACTAGTTGGGAGGATCTTACTTCTTGCCACTTCAAAGGGAGCTTCCTGCTGGGGATGTAGCTCAGAGGCTCCACACCTGTCTGGCAAATGGAAGGTCCAGAGTTTGATCCTCAGTGCTGCAAAAAAAAAAAAAAAAGGAAAAGGTGGGGGGCATTCCTCTCAACCATTAAACATCAAGAAATCACTTGACTTTGTGAGAAAGCAAAGGTGGGAGGAAAAAGGCAATGACTCCTTACTGCCCCCTCTTGTCTTTGTACTGATGGCCGACATCTTAATCTTTGTCAGAATATTTCCAGATAAAATGCAGCAGTGCAAGTATAGGAATAGAGTCTCATATCTGTTTCATTCTCAGGTTCTGGCACTTCTAACTCTCACATTCTTTCTCAGCTTCCCACTGCTGTCACTCCAATTCCATTCTCAAACTTCAGCATAGCCTAACGACTATCTCTTTATACTAGGATCTTCAAGTTAAATTGAGTCAGTGTGAGAAAGACTAAAACATGGCATATATCAACATGTTTATAAATAGCTAATTGCTATATAAATACTAACTACTAGCTATAAAATCCCATTAACTTATTAGCAAAGGAGACACTTCAGGCTGCTTTGTCTGCTTATTCAGAAGATACCTAGATACCTGTGATGTGTCTAGCACTCTTCCAGGCTCAGGGGGACACAAGAAATCAAATTAAACAAAATTAATGGAAAGTGTAATCTGAAATCTAGACAAGGGACCTACATTTTTAGAACACAAACCATTCTCAGGTTTATAAACAGGAAACTTCTTGAACTAACTTTGGTCATCTGACAATGTCTCTGGCAGTGTCAAGGACCCATCTTTTTACTTAGTGCTTTCAGACATGCATTTAGTTATTGATCTTGGTCATGTAATAACAGATAAAGTGAACATAAAGAATTATATACTTTTGGGCTGGAGATTTAGCTCAGTGGTTCTGGCACCTGCCTCGCAAGTGCAAGGTCCTGAGTTCAATCCCTGGTAACCACATACAATGCTGGGCATGGTGACTCACACCCACCAGCAATCAGTATCACATACCACATACCACAGTGCCAGGTGTGGTGGGTCACGCCTGTAATCCCAGCACTCAGGAGGCAGAGGCAGGAGGATTGTTGAGTTTGAGGATTGCCTGGGCTACATAGTGAGCTCAGGGCCAGCCTGAACTACAAAGCGAGACCCTGTCTCAAAAAAAAAAAAAAATATATATATATATATATATACATAAACACACTTTTATTAAAGCAGTAGCCCAGCCACATTCCTAGACAGACAATTAAAAGAGTGGGAAATGTTAGATTTAGAGAAAAATGAAAAAAATCAGACGGTAAAAGATAATTCAGGTGTCTTCAATCTACATTTACTTCTACCCATTTGTTGTAACTTTTTAAATTCTTTTAAAATTATGCTATGAAGGTCAAGTACAAGATAAGGAATTACCTTCTTAAAGATTTTTTAGATGGCAATGTTATGATAAAAGCATGAGTTTAAAGTGAGTTGTCTTATGAAAACTGAAAGAAATATGTCCACCTATACCTTGCTGGCATTTCAGACTCCTGAAGGAATTTCCAGGTGATTCTATTAAGAGAACGTGGTGCTGAGCGAGCAGAGTTGCTTGCTCTTCTCAGTTCCCTCCAGGTTTTTCTTTATTCTTTTTTTTTTTTTTTTTTTTTCAGTACCGGGGATCAAACTCGAGCTCTGTGTGTCCAAGGTTGGCGTGGTACCACTTGAGCCCCTTTTTACTCTTTTAAGAACAGATACTTTTTGGAATTTTGTATGACACATTTGTTAAATTTAGTGGTCTTTTCCTGGGTGTGGTATGTATGCTGCAATCCCAGCACTCAGGAGTTTGAGGAAGAGGATTACAAATTCAAGATCAACTGGGCAACATAGCGAGTTTGAGGCCAACCTAGGCTGCATAGCCAGACCCTGTCCAAAATAAAATCAATGGACTTGAAAAAGAATATAGTTTTAAAGATCTGAATTAAGTTTTAGTCAAGCTATTTAAGTTAGGGAGTTAAGACCTGTTTAAAAGGTTATCAATTGCAGATCTCACCTATAAGCACTCCCATTCCCTTGTAAGTGTGTTCTTTCTGCCTACAATCTGCTTATGGATCTCAACAAAACAGAAGGAGCAGAAAGAGGAGGAGAAAGAGAAAAAGAAAGAAGAGAAGAGAAAAGAAGAAAAGAGATAATCTACAGCAGTATAACCAGAACTCCACACGCCTGTTTTCTAAGAACTCTATAAAATGTGTACCAGGCACACGGAAATTTCTAGCCAGGAGCTCAGTGATGTGTCCTTTCTGCTCCTTCCTAGCTCTCTTCTTTTAAAAGCCCACTTAATAAAGAATTTAGCTACCTGCAAATGGCCGAGCAGACGCCGAAAGCGCCCTCTGACGCTGGGGCCGCCCGCAGGAAGGTGTGTTAGTCCGGTGTGGCACTGACCTCTGCCCTGAGGTCCTCCAGACCCCTTGCATGTCCTGCTCAGCCTCAGCTGCACAGGGACAGGCCAGCGCACTCTGTCCGCTACCGAGTGTGAACGCAGCGGGGCCCCCACCCGTCGCCTCAGCCTCACCTGCCAGCCTCCCTGTCACTTTCCCGTGAGGATGGTGATTCCAGGTGTGATAGAAATGCATCAGATGCTTCATTACGCCAACTGAGAGGTGCGAGTGAGTGTCCCCCCCCGCCCTTAGGGAATGACACTGCAGCACCCTCAGTCACCAGGCTAGAGGGGGCCGCGCCAGCAGTTTTCCCCTCTTGTGCCGCCCACTCAGCTCTATTCCTTCCCGACTGGCTGCACTGAGAACGTGAGAGAGCTTTCCATCTGAATATTGCTTACGTTGTGCAAAAACCTTTGAAATACTTGGGGATTAAAAAGAATAAAATTGAAGACAATGAGGAATAAAGGTTAGAATTTGCTTGACATTGTAGAGGGGGAAATACCCAGAAAATATTGGCATCGGTTTATGCATATAAATAAAAGAGGGCATTTTCTACTCAGCCAGGGGTGGTGAGTGGTTTAGAAACTATGTTACATGAAATGCTGCAAATATTTTATCTAGAGAATGAAAGTGGAGTCGACGGCCACCCTTAAATACTTGAAAGACTTCTGTGTAGAAGGTGAAATGGTCTTATTTTACAGAGCTCTGAAGCCAGCATTAGGAATTACAGGATCTTAGCTTAACAAGTTGCTTTTTAGTAATTACTATTTGTCACTATTCATTTTAGAGCAGAAAACAGAGACTAATTTTATAGTATTGACTATTTTCTACCTTTATGACTCATATGAATTAGACCTACATGTCTTTCAGTTGAACTGACTATACTTCAGTTCATTTGGGACAAAGTAGAAAATATAACATACATATTTCTTATTCAAAAGACCAATTGCCGGTGTTTAGTTTCAATTTAGGTTTCGATGCTCTTCCTTAATTCTACTCTTAAAATTAATGCTCATTCTTCAGACTGCAACTTAATGATAAAAGGTATGTGAGATTAATCTCTAGTGGGAAAGCTTTTTGTGGTGGTAACTAGCACTTCTCCTTCCCCAAGGTCTTCTACAAGTGAAGGATAAAGTACCCTGATCCTGCCTAGTACTACAGTAACAGCAAATATTTATCTGTGGCTTAGAGCAAATCAGGAGGGTCCTTTGAAGTCTATCCATTTGGTAGCCAGGATCTGCCCACCAGGTAACACCTATAAAGCTTGCTTTAAAAAAAACAAACAAACCTTATAATCAGGACATCTGGTGGCTCTTGATTGAAGTCT
The DNA here is from genome assembly GCA_004025085.1 of Thryonomys swinderianus. NCBI lineage: Eukaryota > Metazoa > Chordata > Mammalia > Rodentia > Thryonomyidae > Thryonomys > Thryonomys swinderianus. Next base: position 50,889 of record PVIC010006216.1, on the reverse strand, counting down.
TTTTAATGAAAACCTAAAGCACTTTTTAGTGGAAGTTTTCACTAGGAAACCCTCCAAAAGGCCCACATATATTCAACAAGAAAATTGGTTTAATGTCAAATGAAGGTGTGACACCTGTGGTTTTCTATAGCACTCAGGCAGGGAAGACATTTATTTTTAACCACATATGGATTTAACTATCTATATTTTTATGAAAAGCAAAGATGACTCTTGAAGTGCACTTCACTTATTTCTGGTCCTGCCTCAAGAAATCATTTTTACTGTACACCTGACTGTACTTTATGCATTCAAATATCTTGCTATTATAGTTGCATGACTAAGGTACCAAAGAGTGTAAACAGCTTTATTCTGATCATATTAAATAATAGCAAGACAGGGCCAGAGATTTAGCTCAGTGGTTCCGGTGTCTGCCTAGCAAGCACAAGGTCCCTGGTTTGAACCCCAGTAACCACATACAACAATACTGGGCATGGTGACTCACACCCACCAACAATCAGTACTAATACCACAATAGTTGGTGTGGTGGCTCACGCTTGTAGTCCCAGCACTCAGGAGGCAGAGGCAGGAGGATTGCTATGAGTTTTAGGCTTGCCTGGGGTACATAGTGAACTCAGGGCCAGCCTGAATAACAGCAAGACCCTGTCTCAAAACAAAAACATTGTGTTTTGTTAGTATACATTTCAGTACATAAGGATGGCATTCCTTGTATAGAGCTGCTACATACACATAGCACATCTTAATTCTTTTTTCATCTCCTCCCCAACCTCTTTTTCTCCCATCCCTCTGTCTCTTGGTCCCCTTCCTATCTATTACCCATCTTTAATTTTATCCTTTGTTATATTTGAGTTTGTCATATAAGAGAAACCATGTGATATCAAAGTTTATGCATCTGATTTATTTCACTGAAATTGTCTCAAAGTGCAGCCACTTTCCTATGAATGGCTCAGATTTATCCTTTTTTATCTTACACCTTTTCTCAAACTTCACTGCATCCTGTGTGTCAAGCAGGAGCTGATACGTTACTCCTACTTTTTAGGGTGCATGGATGTGAGATGATTCATATGTAAGATTTTCTTTAGGTTTAATCTAGAAATGGCTAGGCACAAAAGAATGAAATGGGATATAAAACAGATGACTTTGTATACATTATGTGTAATATAAAATATATATGGGACACTCACTAAATTAGAAGTTAAGAAACTGACTTCTGACTGGCTGACCCTGGCACATCCTGGTAAGCACTCTGAGGCTCCGTTAACCCTAGACGGGCTGGATCACTGATTCTGACATCCGGATCCTTGGACTCCAAGTGCCCAGGGCAAAGGACAAGGCACAGGAAAAGCTCGGATTCCACATAGATTGGAGAATTTTAAGCTTTTGTTTTTAGCCCCAATATTTTTTTTTCATGTTAGTTTTGCTTTTTCTTGTTCCTCCTTAAAGTTCTGTCATTCTCCTTCCCCTGGAAGATATTTAAGAAGCGGCCTTTTCATCACTTTAAAACTGTAAATATGCCCTTGAAATATCCAAGAGGCTTTTGTGTCCTTACAACTCGAGGTTATTATCGTACAAGTAAGTCACTCGAGTCCACTGCATTCCTCAGCCTGCTCCATTGAGAGCTTTATTAGGTCATGAGGTCCTATCACAGGAGATAAGACTCTCCCACTTTAAATGTGGACTATCTGATAGAACAGGGTGTCTAGCGCTCCACAGCGAGAGCAAAGGGACTTTGGTGCTGTTCGAAAGACAGACACACTTCTCGAAGACAAGTAGGTGCTTCACTTCAAGTGCCTCAGTCAAGGACAAACATTCTAAAATTAAACCGACCAGCTGCTCCGCTGTGGACGCCCACGTCAGTTACGCTGTCATCTAGTCCAGCCCTCCCTCCATGAAGCCAGAACTCCCACTTGCAGCCCTTTAAACCCAGAAACATCTTTATTCACAGACAGCTACCTAGCAGTGAAAGCAGAGCCGTGTTTAGAACCTATTCGGACACCTGTACCAGCTCCCAGGATGTGTATCCTCTGAGTTCTTTAACTCCAGGGCCTAAACCTTCCACTCCGGCAAAGCTGGACACTGGCTTCAAAACTCCTAACATCTAACTTTCCTTATTAGTGAGGTGACAATATAAAAGCTCAGAGTGTGTGAGTCACGTAAATTTCGGAAACCTAAAGTGTCCGAGAGATTTAAGTTTTTAAATAGCTTGATAAAAAGGAGAAATGGAGACAAATGTAGCTGTCTGTCCTTCACTTGGAGTGTGTTTTCGACTAACAATAATCAGGAGAGTTGCTGGCTGGTGGTCACAAGCACCAGTGCTGCTTCTGAGCAGCCACAGAAAACAATGGCCTCATAATACAACTGTAAATGTTTCTCAGTACAGATGCTGTTCTAACCAGGCTTGTATGGGACAGGAAAGAAATGCGATTTTCTTAACGAAAAAGTTTTTACTATAATGTAATTTGTCTTTTTATTAAAAGATATCAGGCAAATGTTTTAGTTTCCCTTAAATATTTTATAGCCATTTTTGCAATTGGTGTAAATTTATTACTGAAAGTACACTACTTTAATCTGGTGTTTAAAAATATTTATTTATATTTGATAATATTAAATCCATTTTTCCCTGAAGGTAAAATTTCACTAGTCATACTGTAGGGGATATAAGATTAACATACAAATAAAATATTTTGCAAAATGCTTAATTAAGTATGCTGTAACACATTCCTACTATTGTCTCTTGAAGTAATAACATGTGCATAAGAAATAAAATGTTACTATGTTTATGCCACCATTTGCATATTAGAAAATTAAAATAAATCTATATTAATTGATTCTAGATTGACTCACTTTTTCATTAAATAGTTTTGAGGATTTGTAAGATACTATATTAGAAGTGGGTGATATAAAGATGAATCAAAACATTGCATAATAAAAATATAAAATCAAAATTATGATAGATACCATAAATTATTTAAAAAACTAAAATGAAGTTTTACCCATTAAAAGATTAAAATTACTAAAACATAGGATTATTGAACCAACTTACAGGATTTAGATGTTTAAATTTTATGGTATTTTTCTTATTTCTTAGTTTGATATACCCAATAAGAAAAGTCATTTATTTTCATGCTTTACCTACTAAATATAATCACATTTTCTAATTTTATTGTTAAACTTCCAGTATGTCAGTCCTATAAATTTATATATTTATATATATATAAAGGCTTGCCCCATGTATAAATTGTATTTTATACAAATTAAGCTATCTTGGTATTTCACACTTCACTTTTCAGCCAGAATGAAGTGACAGACAAGATTTACTCTTTTGCCCCAAATAACAAAAAAACTGGGCAAGTTGTACAAAACAACAGTTTTCAGGCATCAGACATAATCCAGTAGAGGGCAATAACTGCTGGGAGAAAGGAGGCAAATTAGGGGGGGCCACAGGATCAACCCTTACTGCTAGAGCATCACGCTGCAGTACAGGGAGAAAGAACCTAGAACTGCTAGATTTCCTGAATCGGAGAGCTGTTAAATACTATGACTAATAAAATTGTGACACAGGTGTGTCTGGGAAGGCCAGGTAGTTAGTTGCCATCTGAGGGGCAGAGCTCCAGCACTGCATCAGGTGAGACTTCCAGGGATTGTGCCTGAGTCATCTATAGAAAATGGGTGCACCTTGAGTCCATAATGCTAAGTGAATAAATCAGTGAATAAATATCAGATGGTTTCTATAAGAAACCCCAAGTGTGAATAAGTTAAAAAGCAAAATGAGCTGGGTATGGTGGCTCACACCTGTCATCCCAGCACTTGGGAGGCAGAGGCAGGAGGATTGCTGAGTTCGAGGCTGACCTGGGCTACATTGTGAGCTCAGGACCAGCCTGAACTACAAAGCGAGGCCCTGTCTCAAAAAAAAAAAAAAAAAGCAAAATGAAAGCTAGACAATAAGAAACAAAGAAATAGATCTTTTGCAAATGGGGAGAGAATCAAGAGAAGGAGAGTGGAGGGAGGGAGGAGGGAAGATGAAGTAAAAAGGACTGAGATGTGTTATGTACCTGCCCCAACTCCCCATGAAGAATGTAATTACATACTGTAAACATGTATTAATAAAAAAGGAAAACTACCTAACCCAGAGAAAATACTGCAAAAGGGACATAGAGAACACTCTCCAAATATCATACAAGACCAGCAGTAGTCAGAAGCATGTAGAACATCATTAGTGTAATTAGAAGGGTGTCACCTCAGTCCAGGGGAAGAATATGTCTTAAACTAAAGGATGGGTTGTTCCTACCTAACAGAACTTAAAAAGAAGCCTCAAAAGGTTCCAACTCTTTAGAAGTAATTAAAAAAAAAACCAAGAATGTCAAACTATTCAGTACCCAACAAGGTACGATTTGCAGTGGTTGGCAGCCATTCAAGACCTAAAATGGAACAGGAAAATATAATGCATAATGAGGAACAAATACATCAATGAAAACAGCCTCAGAATGATATGAGTGATAGAATTAGTAACTCAGTACTTTAAAATAGTTATTATAATTCTATTCTGAATGTTTAAAAGTGGGGGAAAGATAGACCACATTAACCACAGTCATGGAAAAAGAAAAGAAAAATCCAAATTGAATGCTTACTGCTGAAAAATTTGACCCTGAGGTGAAAAACATGCTGAACCATAGTAGGATAGTACATGCCCCAGAAGAAGATACTAAAGAAGTTCATTACATAGCAATAGAAATAACCAAATAGATAACAGGGAGAAAAGAGCCAAAAAAACCTGTGGGATATCTTGAAGCAAATTAATATACATGTTGTAAGATTCCACAGAAAAGAGAATGAGAAAAAAATCTTTTAAAAATTAGATAATTGCTTAAGTTTTTCTAAATTTGTGCAAATCCACCAATCCAAGAAACACAATGAACTATTAAAACAAGAAGAAATCTACCCTCAGGCCATATCATCATCAAATTATTTTGAAACCAGAAGTAAAGAGAAAATCCTAAAGCAGCCAGAGGAGAAAAAAATATATTATATATGGAGTAGCACAGGCTTTTTGTCAGGAACAATGTAAGCCAAAGACAGTAGGACAGAAACCTTAAAGTACTGAAAGAAAAAAAAAAGGTCAACTCAAAATTCTATACCCAGCAAAAGTATCTTTCCAAAAGTGAACTTGAAGTAAAGACTTTCAGTCATAGAAAAGCCAACAGAAAATTCAGCAGCAGCAGACCTGTATTACAAAATGTTAATAGAAGCCCTTCAGACAGAAGGAAAGGTAGATATATGGATCAACCAAAAGGATTGAATACCATTAAAGATAGAAAATACAAATACATGGATAATACCTTTTCTCTTATTTTTAAAATCTCTTTAAAGATAATGGTCTTTTTAAACCAAATGTATCAACTGTGTGTTTGGAGATTTATAATATATAAAAACAAAACAATACAAAAAGTTGGGTGGGGAAAATAGGAGTACACTATTGTAAGTGTCCTGTATTGTATGGGTACTGATATATACAACATAAAGGAAGACTGTGATAAGTAAATAGCTCAGTGTCCAAGAGCTTTACCAGCAGCTGTGTAGTCCCAGGTTAATTCAATCCCCGGCGAGAGTGAGGGAGGTATTCTGTAAACCCTAAGCAAAAAAGTTTAATAAAAGTTTAATTTAGGGCCAGAGGGTTAGCTCAGTGGTTCCGGCGCCTGCCTCGCAAGTGCAAGGTCCTGAGTTCGATCCCAGGAAACCACATATAATGCTGGGCGTGGAGACACGCCTACCAACAATCAACACTACATACCACAATGCCGGATGTGGTGGCTCATGCCTGTCATCCCAGCACTCGGGAGGCAGAGACAGGAGGATTGCTGAGTTCGTGGCGGCTTGCCTGGGCACCATAGTGAGCTCAGGGCCAGCCTGAACTACAAAGCAAGACCCTGTCTCAAAAAGCAAAAAAAAAAAAAAAAGTTTAATTTAGACTAAATTATTCGGTCGAAAGAAAAAGAAAGGCAATAGAATATAAAACAAGTAGCAACATGATAAATTTAAGTACAACCATATCAACAATCACATTAAATGTAAAAGATTAAGTACCCCAATTAAAGGCATAGATTATCACACTGATACTGTGTTTAAAATGTTTTAAAAGATTAGCTTTGATGCCTTCAAGAAACCCGATTTAAGGAGCCGGAGATTTAGCTCAAGTGGTACCGCACCTACTTTGGAAGCACCAGGCTCCAAGTTTGATCCCTGGTACCGCTAAAAACAAAAAAAAACCCATCTATTTAAAAATAAAAACATAGCAAAGTTAAAAGTTAAGGTATGAAATAAGATATACAATGCTAATTCTTCAAAATAAAGTGACTTAAGGCCAGGGATGTAGCTCAGTGGTGCCACACCTGCCTGGCAAGTCCAAGGTCATGAGTATGATCCCAAGTACAAAAAAAGAAAAAAAGAAAAGAAAGGAGGAAAGTGACTATCAAAGTAGACTTTAGAGAATATTACCAGGGTAAAAAGAAAGAGATTTCATACAGATAAATTCCCAATTTGTTAAAAGAATGTACCAATCCTAAATGTTTATACAACTAAATAATAGGGCTTCAATATATATGAAGCAAAAGCTGTGAGAGATAAGTAAATTAATCATTAGAATTAGAGATTTTGAAAGAGAAAAAGGTCAACTCAAAATTCATTGATATATTTGCTTTTCAAAGGCACAGGGAGCATTTATCAAATAGAACATACACTGAGCCCTAAAGCAAGTATCAGTAAATGTGAAAAGATTCATATCACACAAAGTATGCTATCTGATCACCATGAAATGAAATTAGAAATCAATAACAGAAAAGTATCTAGAAAGACCTCAAATATTTGGAAATTAACATATTTTAGAAAAACCCATGGTCAAAGAATAAATCAAAAGAAAAAATTAGAAAGTAGTTTGGAACCGAATGAAAACAAAGATTCAGCATCAAAACTGGTGGAATGTAACAAAAGAAGTAGTCAGGGAAAAAAGATCTTAGATCAGTGTTCTCAGATTTCTCTTATAGACACTATAGTAAAAGAAGAACAAATCGAACCAAAAGTAAGCAGAAGAAAGTAAATAGAAGCAGACTATTGAAATAGATTAATGATAAAGCATAATTGAAGACAAAAGCTGCTTCTTTAAGAAGACAAAAGTATCTCCTTTTTAAAATATGACTAAAGAACAAAAGCAGTTCTATTACTGATGCTTCTGGGTTTTTTGTAAATAAGATGAGACCAGCATGTATGGAGAAGATCTAATATTTGCATTTCTGTAGGTGTTTACTTGTGCTTGTCTGATCCTTTTCTTTAAGACTATGAAAAATCTTGTGTGCTACTGACAAGAAGAAATCCTTAAAACCATGGAAATGTATCACGTACTTCTACATAGGCATTAATACATGAGTATGTATATATATGTATGTATGTTCACGTGATCCTCCTCATGAGTTCAGAACTTGGAGGTAGAGCATCTTCCTTTCTTAATTCTTCTAAATTCTAATCTCTATTTGGCTTCTCCTTTTAAAATGAAATTTGAGAAGCAATTTATCCCTCCAATGGTAATTTTAAAAGGCTAGAATGTGCCAGATGCTGTGGGGCATGCTGGGAGACATAGCTGTTAACCAAATAGCTCTCCACCTTTGGAGCAGAGTGGAGTGAGAGGTGCAGACAAGTAAACAGGCACTAACAATAGACCAGTGTGCAAGCGCCGTCCTGGAAAGAACAAGCTGCAAGGGCACGCTCAAGATGGACAGTCCACTGGGACCCAAAACAGTCCCCAAGCTAGCCGCTAAAAAGAAATCGTTTTCAAAGTGGTAACTGAGTTCTCACAATTTCTTTTTTATAGCTAACTTTATTGCTTGCTTCTTTCTTTAGTTTTGTTCTGTTTTCCTGTTTTAGTGTTGGAGATTGAACCCAAGGACTTGCACCTGCTAAGCACATCCCCTGCCATTAAGCTCTACTCCTAACCCCTTTCACAAAAACAATTTATACTTGTTTTAGGGCCCGTATATGGTCTATCTTGATAAATTCTCAGTGTTTCTTGAACTATTATGATTCAACGCAGGCCATGTTAGGTATGGAGCAGTATATAAGATGTAAGTATGATTCTTGAATTCTTTGATGAATGTGTACCTAATATTAACTCCTTATTCTATTCACATTGTGATTCTTGCTCTATTTCCATCTCAGAGCATAAATAATACACACAATACTGTTTTTAGTAATTCTCAGTGTTACTGAGGTCTTTTGTGAAAAGTCTGGAAAAAAAGGATGCAATAGGTGGTTTTGTGCTCTGTAAGGCTCGTAAACCCTGCTTGCTTCCATGGGGTCCCAAGAAAAGGCAGGACCTGAGAGAGAATCCAGACCCTCAGGCAAAGTTTCAGGGAGGCCAGGCTCGGAGAAGACAGGCAAACCAGGGAAATGTGAAGGCACCACAGGTTACTAGAAAAGGTCCCATGATTCTTTCAGAAGGTCAGATATTTTTTAAATGATACGTTTTACTTGATCCATTAATTTCACATTAGAAACGTGTCTTTAGGAAGTTATTTGTCCACACTTTGGCTGCAGAGCTGTTCATTGCGGTTGGTTACACCCAAAAAGTTGAAAACGACCTCATTATCTAGGCTGAGTGAACAGCACCCCGGCTAAGTAAACTATCTCATCCACACAGTGGAACTCCAGGCAAGTTTTTATATTATGTAGCACATCAGAGTTAGCTGGAGAGCTGGTTGAACTACAGATTTGGGGATTAGACCTGAAGAGCTTCTGCTTTATTTCTTCTGGGACAGGGCCCAAGATTCTCACATATTTCCTATGGATGCCATCTATCTAAAAGCCACACTTGGAGAACCACCTATATTTATTGACTTGGAAGAATACACACAAGGTATACAGAGCTGTTGACCTATTATTTTATATGTGTATATACAACTGAATTTAGAAAGAAAGATCTTCTAGAACTCATACCCCTGATTATCTTTGGAGTGGCTCACAGTATAAGTACTTACTGTCATCTACATTTTAAATAACAGGATTTTCTGTGGTAAGCTGTCTGTTACCCCTAGAACATAGTAAAATTTCTTCTGTTAAGGAAATGATGTACTGACCAACAACACCAACAGGCCAGAAGTATCCAAATATTGAAGTAGGGTTGATCCTAGTCCAAAAAAACTCAATGCCTGGTGTTTAAAACTGTATCCAGGAAGAGTTCACTGGGAAGTAATAGGGGACAGAGAAATGTTGGGCTCATAGGTATGTCCAGTTTCTTGTGAGGATGTAACCCAGAAAGATTTTCTGGGCCGGAGATTTAGCTCAGTGGTTCCGGCACCTGCCTCACAAGCGCAAGGTTCTAAGTTCGATCCCGGTAACCACATAGAATGCTGGGCCTGGTGACTCACACCCACCAGCCATCAATACCACATACCACAGTGCCAGGCATGGTGGCTCACGCCTATAATCCCAGCACTCAGGAGGCAGAGACAGGAGGATTGCTGAGTTCACAGCCGCTTGCCTGGGCTACATAGTGAGCTCAGGGCCAGCCTGACCTACAAAGCGAGACCCTGTCTCAAAAAAAAAAAAAAAAAATTTTCTACACGATCTTACTTTGTTTCATTAGCACTGTATGGGCTGCTTCTGGGGATGATGGAAGAAAACCTGGGTGGGACCCAAAGGGCGACCTGCCAGATTTGGAAGCATCTGGATTGGCGTGTTCTTTGTTTCCTGCTGCAGGCTAGATCCACTTCCCAGGGTATCAGATGAAGGCGTCTCCACTCTGGAAAAAAGATTTCATGGTTTAAATTCCCGTTCACTTTTGTGTCTGTGGCACTCTGCCGTTTCCCCTCCAGCCAGAGCCTCCGGGGTCACGCTGTCCTTTCCCGGCTGATATCTGCGTGCCAACTGTGGTGTCATGAACACCCAGCACAGAGCTGCCATTCAGCCTCCGCGGGCTGCGTTCAGGAAGCCAGAGAGCCGCTAAGCTTCCCCAAACCTTGACGGATCTCCCTCGAACTCCGGGTGTGCTGGACGGCTCTCAGATTGAGGGAGGATCAGGGTGAGGAGGGCAGGAGCAATGCTAAATGTCAGGGGAAAATAAGTGACAGGAACAGAGAGAGCAAACAGCTGTCACCAGGGTTCAGGAAAAGGAAGGGTGGGTAGACAGCAGAGAAGTGAGCTGTAGACTTTTTCAAATCCTTATTTAGTTATCTCTGGCTAAGTCCTTTCCATGTCTTTGTATCTCTGAGGCTGATAAAATAGGGTAGGCACACAATTTGTATTATTTCCAGCAACTGTTCTGCATCTACATCTAATGCTAGCGTTTGAGATGATATACTTGAAAAGTCCACAATAGACTCAACATTTTCGTTTTTCTTGGGGGAGTGCTTTTGGGTCTTGGAGGAAGTTGCTTTTTGTTTTTAGCCTTTTGAAATATGAAAACATGTTCTCCTTTCTGATTTCTGTTTTTAAATTTCTTCTTTACTGATTCTTAAGTATGGGACATACTTGTGGGAGAATTTTATTCCCTAATACATTGTTTTCCCACATGGATAAATGGGGCAGAATATTATTTGAGCTGTAATTTTTTTCTAAGTTTTGCAAGACTAAAAACAGTTAGAAATCCATATACTAGTTGGGCAGTTGGTTATTTTTACTATTACATAATAAAAAGTCTTGTCTCTTACCTTCTGGTGCTATAACACCAAATTTAGTTTGTAGTGCTCTGTATATGGAAATTATTTGAAATGCTCACCTATTAGATAAGTTCTAGGAACCATTTAATTATATCACTTATCAAAAAATTATTAAAGCCTGCTATGCACCAGACACTGTCCTGGGACACATCAGTGCTTTCCCTTCAGAAATTTATCTTCTATACTGGGAAGAGAGTCAACTACAAAGATCATGTCCATCTATACTAAGTATTAAGAATGAAAGGTAACCAGGGCCATCATAAAGACTTTGTATTCTGAAGGAAAGGAAAGGTCTTGGCAGAGGTAGGGAGTTGTATTCATCAGCTTTCCCATCCACTGGGATATAATACCCAACACTGATAACTTAAAGGAAGAGAGATTTAATTTGGGTCATGTTTGAGGGAGGTTCAGTCCATAGTTGGCTGGCTCCAACATGGAAACATCACGGTGAAAAGGTGTGGCAGCACAAAGCTGTTTCATTCATGGTAGCTGGGAAGCAGACTAGAGAGACAGTGCCAGAGAGGAAGGGCCAGAAACCTTATATGGTCCCAAAGATCACACCTCCATGATCCTTCCAGACCCACAGGTATGTTTTTCTAGCCCCCTGGGTACTGCCCATGCCGGTCAAATTGACAGTGCGCCTTAACTGTCTCAGAGGTTAAGCAAAGAACTGAAGTGGTCCAACTCTTTGTAGAGAATCATTCTCTCCACTGGATGAAGGTCAAGAATAAATGGGATTATTCTCCCTCCCTCAATGTCATATTTTAGTGAGGACAGTTTTGTGCCAGTATAGCATGGTATGGTTCTATACAGTTGACTCGTGTTTTTTCATACTTTTGATTTAAAAAATAGATTTTTAAAATTTTTTGACAGTACCAGGGATTGAACTCATGACCTTGCACTTGCAAGGCAGGCGGGCAGATTTAGCCACTGAGCTAAATCCCCAGCCCTAAAAAATAGATTTTAAAATGAAAATTTTATATCCAAGGTATTTCTTAAAGTTTTGTTTTTATTTTCTGGAAAGTTACTGTTGGATGCCTCCTCCCTAAAGAGTTTTTCCAAAGCCCACTTCTTTGTTGTTGTTTTGTTTTGTTTTAGTTTTTTGAGACAGGGTCTTGCTTTATAGTTCAGGTTGGTCCTGTGCTCACTATGTAGCCCAGGCAAGCCTCAAACTCATAGCAATCCTCCTGCCTCTGCCTCCTGAGCGCTGGAATTGCAGGCATGAGCCACCATGTCCACATTGTGAGAAGTGGTACTGGGAATTAACTCAGGACCTTGCATTTGGCAGGCAAATGCTGGAACCACTGGGCTAAATCCCCAGCCCCAAAGCCCATTTTTTGATATTTACTTTCATATAACTCAATTATCAAAATGTTTCTTTAAACAAGAGATGCTTAAGAATTTTTCAGGGAGAGTTTTCTCATGTATTTCTTGATGCTTTTAGCTTTTTAAAAAGCCTGCATAATAAAGTATTAAAATGTTGGCTTCCTTGTAGTAGTGTTTCTTCTGACACTATATTTTACATTTCTTTTATTATTACTTGGTTCTCACTAGTAGTAATTTCCCCTTCCACCAATCTTTGCTGCCCAGGCAGCAGGCCCACCTGGGGTGCCAGGCTCCACTTGAGACCCTCCTATGACATACTGTCTACAGCCATACCACCCTGAACGTGTCCAATCTTGTCCTATGACATACAAACCCATACACATGCTTAAAGTCTTGCCAGTGGCAAAAATCCATCACTTCTGATCTTTCCTCCCTCCTTGGAACTAAAGGATTATCTTTCCCTCAGAGTCTGTCTTTAACCTACACAATAAAAAGACACCTTGGGCCAATGATTTAGCTCAGTGGTTCAGGCTTCTGCTGATTTCTGATTCCCAGCAGCACATATCACGATGCTGGGTGTGATGGCTCATGCTTGTAATCCCAGGTCTCGGAAGGCAAAGGCAAGAGGATTGCCATGAGTTCAAGCCCCATCTGGGCTACATAGTGAGCTCAGGGCCAGCCTGAACTACAAAGTGAGACCCTGTCTTTAAATAAATAAATAATAAAAGACACCTCCCTTTAACCAAGTACCATTAACTAATCCACTGCTTTTCTACCTACATTTGGTTTTAAGAGGCTTTTGACTAATTTCAAAAATCAAGTCCACCCAGCAGGGAAATATATTCACTACCACTAAAGCTATTCCAAAAACATGCCACAAGCTTGGAAGGCAGTTCCAGAAAAGAACCAAAAGACATTTATGATAATCGTAGCCCCAATTAAAAACTGGTTGGTCTTTGAAAGGGACAAACTTCATTCAGGAATATGTTCCTGAATATTGATTTTTGCCATTGCTTTTTAACTGGTAGTTCTGTTAATTTATTTATTCAGTTGCTGGGGATTGAACTCAGGTCTTCGTGCATGCTGAGCACATATTCCACCACTGCCGACACCCCCAGCCCTTATTCCTCACCTTGTATAAGAGTAATAGTCCCGCTCTTTGCAGAAGTATAACAAGAAACTTCTTGAAGAAGTAACCCGACCAGATCATTCTCTGCCTGCACCGCCCAGTGGCTTCCATTATAGTCAGGTCACCCAGCCACAGCCTTTTCCTTCTGCACCTGTTTCCTGTCCCTCCCTCCAGCCTCTCTTCCATGTTCCTGCATTTCTAACTGCACAGATCTTGCTCTTCCTGAAACTAGTGGACCCTGACTCTGCAGCAGGGCCTCTCTCACCTGCTGCTCCTTCCCCAGGACCCGCGCGGCTGCCTTTGGCCCAAGAGTCAAGTCTCTTCTGGTTGCTCAGTGCGCGCTTCTTCTGAATCCAAACAGGTGGCACATCTCGGGCTCAGGATAGTGGCAGCTCCTCTCCAGGTGCAATCAAGGGGTTTTAGACCCTGTTAACATGCACAGAGAGGAGAAGGCATAAATCGAACTGGAATGACCCTGGGCAAACGAATTCAGGGCTTGCTCACAGTCCTGTACACAAACAGCGTTTTTGTTTTCTCCATGCAGGTTATTTTCCGAGCTTTGTCACCACCATACGATGCAGAAAACCCTTACAGTGCCAAAGTTCAGGAGCAGCTGAAGATCACCAACCTCCGCGTGCAGCTGCTGAAACGACAGTCTTGTCCCTGCCAGAGAAACGACCTGAACGCGAAGCCTCAGCGTTTCACACACTACGCAATCTATGATTTCATCGTCAAGGGCAGCTGCTACTGCAATGGCCACGCCGATCAGTGCATACCTGTTGAGGGCTTCAGGCCCGTCAAGGCCCCGGGAGCATCGCACATGGTAGGTAAAAGACACTAGCGGTCAAGTTCCCCAAGAGTCGCATGTGTCTAGCATATTTCTCACGGCTTCTTCCCTTGCCGGTGCAGTCTTCCGACTCCATACCCACTCCATAAAGCACCTGTGGACTTGGTTTTTAATCTTCAGTTTTACAGTTGAGTCAAGACTGATAAGTAGGTTCCTTGGAAAACATTCGTGCCAATTTTTTTATGCCAATTTTTATTACCTTGCCCTTCAGATACGGAGTGTAAGGTGAGCGGTAGTGAGAGGTTGGCATAATCATATTACTGGCATTATCACACAGCAGCCAGCTTTGATAGTAAATGGGAACCGCTGGTGAGTAGATTTTGGAGTCGGAGAAACAAGAACCTCAATGTAATGCCTTGTACCGCTGCTGTCCAGCCAGTAGGATGAATAATAATTCTCTGTGATGAGCAGCCCGGCTCCACCCTCTCCCCAAGGCCCAGTTAACCACCCCTTTTTCTGTCTATCTCCTTGTGCCTTCCTCTGAATGTTCACTTGGCTCCGTCCCCCAGGAGATCATGAACTCCCTGAGGACAGGAACTGTATGATCTTTGTATCCTCAGGACAAAGTGTGTTATCTGAGCCAGAAGAAGGTGTGTGGTAGCTGTTTGAGCGACTGATAGCAATACAGGAACAAGGAGATGATGAAAGTGTAGTGTCATTGTTTATTTGTCCTCATTTCACCATCTTCTGAAAAAGAAACCCGGTGGCCCAGACAGCAAGCACCTCCTTGGGAGTTGTCCGGAGCCGTGGGTGGGGATTCGACCAGGAGACCAGAAGTAGGAGAGCGCTCTAATGATGTAATTTTCTGTGGGCTCTGGTATTTCTAAGCAAAGAAAAGCAAAAACAAAAAAGGAATAATTCTAAAAGACCCAAACATCCCCAGTGCCTCCCCTCCAGGGAACTTTCCACACTCTCTTCTTTCTCCTGGGCCATGGGCCACTTAGCCAACAGGATGGGGGGAGCTGGCTGGGCCAGGCTGGGATACAAACCACCCTGGGGGCGCAAATGACTAAGACAATAGCAGAGAATAGTAAGAACAGAAGCAATCTATTACTTCTAGAAATGAATCTGGGGCTCCCAGAGTCAATGAAAATGCTACTTTAATGCAACAAATACCTACTTGTTTCCAGTCACCAAAGGACCTTTGAAATAACACTGCTTAAAAAAAGAGCAGAATAATTTGGTGTGTCCTGACTAATGAGCTTCAGGTATGACTCAAATAGAAAATATCCCAGATACGCTGAAGATCTGTCAACCCTAGACTACAAATTGTGTAAAGGTAGAATGCACTTGAATTTCCGCCGTTATGTGTAGTGCCTTAGTGAAGAGAGCCCACGGACCTTCTGGTTCCTCAGCTGTGTCTTGTAATCCAGCCCTAGAAACCACTCCAGAGTAGACTCCTGAGCAAAGGACAGACACAGTCTGGGAGCTGCCCCAGAACTTCACCTAGCAGGCACTTGATATGTGTCTGTGGAGTAGATGGGACAACCCAAACAGGTTTGATAAACCTGACTAAATTATAAGTGTTCTCTCAAGGGCTGGAGATTTAGCACTGTGGTTCTGGCACCTGCCTAGCAAGCACAAGGTCCCTGGTTTGATCCCCAGAAGCCACATACAACAATACCGGTCGTGGTGACTCATGCCCACCAGCATTCAGCACCACACCTCACAGTGCTGGCTGTAGTGGCTCATGCCTGTAATCCCAGTGCTCGGGGGGGCAGAGGCAGGAGGATTGTTGACTTCAAGGCTAGCCTGGGCTACATAGTGAGCTCAGGGCCAGCCTGAACTACAAAGCGAGACCCTGTCTCAAAAAAAAAAGTTCTCTCAAGAGCCTTATAAAACAGTCAGGAGCATACATTTCAAAGCAATTTTTAATGTAAATTCTGAGTGTAAATTTTCAGTTACCAATGCTTTCTATGGCTGAAGGGAAAAAATTCCAGAAATTTCTCTCATGTTATTAAATTCAACAAATGCTAAGTACTCAAAGTTATCAGAGATTTCGGTAGAAACCCTAAAATAAAATTATTCTGTCCAGTATTCTGCACTAGGAAAATTATTAACCTATAAAGAGGGCTAAGTCACCAAAGTAAAAGTATATCACTATTCTTTTTTCATTTCAAAAAGATGTTAAAATGAGACAGCTCCATTCTAGAAGACCCTATGGAATAAAAACCTCATTTTCATATGCATCTCAAGCTGTTTTGAAATTAAAAGCGATTTCCTACTAAAATAATGCTAGTTTTCTGACATCCTTTTATTCAGTTTTCATACTGATTTCAAATTCTACAGCATGGGTGGTAGCGCCTAATGCTATGACTAAGCATATGCCCAAACCAGGCCAGGTCAAACCAACACAAAGCCAGGACAAGGTAAAGGATACAAACTTGGGTAAGGAGCCAAGTCTGTGTGAGCTCCCAGTGATTCAGTTCCACAGGAATCCTTGCTTTATCTACTCTATTTAAAAAAACAAAAAACAAAACCATAAATGCTGGGCATTGTGGCTCATGCCTATAATCCCAGCACTTGGGAGACAGAGGCAGGAAGAATACTGAGTTTGAGGCTTGCCTAGGCTACATAGTGAGCTCAGGGCCAGCCTGAACTAAAAAGTGAAACCCTGTCTCAAAAAAAAAAAAATGCTTTGGGCTTAAGAATTTTTTTTCAGAATAATATACATGATATCCTGAATATGGGACCCAAGTGGAACACAAAATTCATTTATGCTTTGTAGACTTTAAATACTTAGGCCAAAGATAATTTTCTATAATATTTTTAGTAGGTCTGTATTTTGACTACAACCTATCACATAAAGCCAAGTATGGAATTTTCCTCTTATAGCATGTTGACATTTCCAAAAGTGTCATAGTTTGGGACATTTCTTATTTCAGATTTTAAATTAGGAAATGGTTACCTCTTTGGAATGTGCAATTCTTCTTACAATTTATCTGCAGCTAATATTGGTGCAAAGATAAGTGATTAATATAGTGACATCTGGGCTGAAGATTTAGCATAGTGGTTCCAGTGCCTGCCTAGTAAGCACAAGGTCCCTGGTTTGATCCCCAGTAACTACATGCAACAATACCAGGCGTGGTGACTCACACCCACCAGCAATCAGTACCACACACCACAGTGCTGGGCATGGTGGCTCACGCCTGTAATCTTAGCACTCGGGAGGCAGAGGCAGGGCAATTGCTGAGTTTGAGGCTTGCCTGGGCTACATAGTGAGTTCAGTTCTAGCATGAACTACAAAGCAAGACGCTGTCTCAAAAAAATAAAAATAAATATAAAATTGTGGTGACATCTGATTCTATAGGCTACAGTTCTTGGTAGCCAAGGATGATGAATCAAGGAAGTTATAGGACATTATAGTTGATTATTTCTTTAGCTATCTGAGTTTTTATGATCATTTCCTTTCTTTGGGAGTAGGGGGTAGGAAGAGGAATACAAACGTGTAGTTTCATATGCCTTTTAAAGCAGTACCAACTCCCTCAAATTTCTCCTTGAAAAATCTATTCCACTTAGCCTTCACGAGTTTATTTTTTCCTCATCTGTTCCTTTTGCTGAAGTAAAACAATACATTGACGAGGGTGCTAGCTTTGGCACCCAAACCCTTCAGTGTGACTCATCGTGCACACACTGAGTTACTCAATCTCACCCGCCCTCCATTCCCAGTAAGACGAGGGTGGCGTCTACACTGGCAGATACTGCGAGGATTGTAAAGCGGGATGGTTATCTCTCAGGTGCAACAGACACTTCTTCCATTGCTGTTATCCTCACTGCATATTGTGCTGTCCTAGCTGCCCCTGCTGCTCCTCTCACACACACTTCTTCCCCAGTAAGGACAAAATAAATCATAGCTCATGTGATTTTGACATGTTTACAAGGCTGGGGGTTTGGTGGCAAGAAAAACTGTACTTGGACTCCAGTCTGCTTAGATCCCAGGAATTAGTGCCAAGCAGATCTTTAGCTTTCTTCTGCTTGCAGCTGTAGAGCCTGATTTTGTTCTCTTTTTCTAGCAGCTGGTGGTGATTTTACAGCTGTTGGATGATGAATGAGAATATAAAAGTACAGTACATGGAACGCTTCATTGTTTTACTAAAACTTCACCCTCTGGATAACACAGAGGCCTTAGAGTACTGTGGAGAATTGTTCAAATGTCTTGAGATGCACTTGGGAAGGTGGATTTTTTTTTTCAATCAGAAATTGATCAGAAAAGAGTGTCAATATTGCAACTGAGGTGCACTAAATCTAAAAGTAAACATGTGATCTGTGAAACCACAATAGGTCTAAGGATAAGATTAATGTACTTATTTGAAATCATGGTAGATTTCTTAATACTTCCTACTTTTATCTCCAATGAACTAGCAAGAAAAAAATCTACTAAAAAGACTCTCCTTATAGGATAGGTCATATAACAAGATATTTATTTTTAACATAGAACCAGAAATTAATACTGATCCTTTCCTCTCCTCCTTTCAATAGTGAAATGGTCCAAAAAGAAAAAAAATGAAACCAGTAACTTCGAGCAATATGCAAAATAAATAGCTCAGAAGTGGCCGTCTTAGAGGGTTGAAGCATGGACAACTTAGTTTTTATCAGAAGAGGAATTTTTGGTTGACTATCCTTTACTTTTATCTCCAGTACTAATCAGTTTTTGTTTTTTTTTTGCTTTTTGAGACAGGGTCTCGCTTTGTAGTTCAGGCTGGCCCTGAGCTCACTATGGTGCCCAGGCAAGCCGCCTCGAACTCAGCAATCCTCCTGTCTCTGCCTCCCGAGTGCTGGGATTACAGGCGTGAACCACCACATCCGGCATTGTGGTATGCGGTGTTGATTGTTGGTGGACGTGTCTCCACACCCAGCATTATATGTGGTTACTGGGGATCGAACTCAGGACCTTGCGCTTGCGAGGCAGGCACCGGAACCACTGAGCTAACCCTCCGGCCCCCAGTACTAACCAGTTTTTGTTCTTATTTTGTTTTTTGAGAGTCTTATTATATAATGCAAGCAATCTTGAATATATAGTGTAACTTCAGCTGGCCTTAAACTCAAAATCCTCCTGTTTCAGCCTCCCAAATTCTGGGATTACAGGCATGAGTCACCACACCCAAATCATTTTTGCTGGTAATGAAAGGCAGCAGCGACACTACTCTCATATTTGGCACCGTAACATCTGTAGGAGTCGGTAATCCTGTCATCAGCTGGGACACAATGTATTCCCAAGGACAGTGTCTTCCCAGTGTCTTCACGGAGCACAAAGTCTGCCAATTTGACAGTTTTTGTAAGACTGCTGTGAATTTACTCCAAGATTTTGGTCTTCCTATTGTGGCACTGCTGCACAAGCCTGGTATATCCTTGCCAAGAGGGCTTCTCCAATGAGTTGGCTACTCCTTGAGCAGTAATTACTCTTTTTACCTGACGATTAGGAAATCAGAAGACTTCAGAACCAGAAGCATCATAAAATAATCTTCACACTTGGGAAAGGGTTCTTTGGAGAATTCTTTTCAAGGGTTCTCTCAGAGTATTGAAATATTTATGTGCAGGCCTTTAGTTATTTCCCAGAGAAAGGAAAGGATAAAAATACCTAAATGCTCAAAAGTGTTGGTGTCAGAGTTGCTAACTCTAAAAGTAAAATATAAACCAGTGGAGAAGTCAGGTCAGTTCTTCAAAATGTTGTATTTTTCATTCAGTTTTTCATGAACATACTTTGCAGAAAGTGAAGCATGTGTACTTAAATCAAAAAAGGGGAGCATTTTAAAGGGTACACAAGTGAATCTCTTTACAGAACTATTGGGAAGAACCAACTTCAATTTGACATTTCCTTACTTTAAAGGGTCCCCACCCACAGATTGAAAGCATATCTCACTTTGAAAATTTTCTTATAGACAGTTCCTTTTCTGTTTAGCTTTCAAATCCGTATTAAAAAGAGCTGAAGCCTAGAGTCAGAACATCTGGGAGACTGAGTCTCCCGATTTTGTTGCTAATATAATGAGAAGAGGGTAGGGAAGAAGCCTCAGAGGAAAGAGAAGAGCTGAGTTTATGAATAGATAACTGACTACTTCGCAGCCATATCTCCATGGTATTTTGTTTGTGTCTTGCCGTTTTTGTAAGAGCTGGAAGAGCTGGAAATGTACTTCAACTTGTCCTAAAATAATTACATTCACCAAAAGATAAGCTGTAATTTAAGTCTTTGTTTTCTTTCATCTGAGTGGATAGTGGAGATTAAACCCAGGGACTCATGCATGCTAGTCAAATGCTCTATCACTGAGCTACAGCCCCAGCTTTTTTGTTTTGAGGCAAGGACTTGCTAAATTGCCCAGGCTGACCTTGAACTTGCATTCCTCCTGCATCAGTCTCCCAGTATCTGGAATTACAGACAGGTGCCTGGTAAGAAAGGAGAAGTCTTGGGCCAGAGATTTAGTTCAATGGTTCCAGCGCCTACCTAGCAAGTGCAAGGTCCCTGGTTCAACTCCCAGTAACCATATACAATAATACTGGGTGTGGTGACTCACATCCACCATCTATCAGTACCACACACCACAGTGCTGGGCATGGTAGCTCATGCCTATAATCCCAGCATTTGGGAGGCAGAGGCAGGAGGATTGCTGAGTTTGAGGCTTGCCTGGGCTACATAGTGAGCTCAGGGCCAGTCTAAACTACAAAGCGAGACCCTGTCTCAAAAAAAAAAAAAACACCATAATAATCTCATCATAAGACACTCAGCTTATAATTAATATGGCAACTAAGTGCTTGCTTGGGCAGCACATATACTAATATGGCAACTAAGACATTTATCAAGTGACTAAACTATGCCACTAACTTTTTGTCACCTAAAGACTTGACTGATAAGAGTTCATGGAGTCCACTCCCCAACACATCATTTTCCTTTTCTCCACCAGGCTCAGTGGGAATGAAACCGGGGTTCTCACTGTTGCACACAGACCTTTCTAGGAAAGTGACACCCTGCACCAGTGCTCCCAGCCACATCACAAGCAAGGAGTGTTGACGCAGTCCTGAAATCCCAGAACCCCAGCAGCCCCCCGGCCACTCTGGGCTACATAATGAGGTCGAGGCCAACCTGAAATACATAGCAAGACCTTGTCTCAAAACACAAAAGCTCAGGGCCAGGGATTTAGTTCAGTGGTTCAGGTGCCTGCCTTGCAAGTGCAAGGTCCCTGGTTCAATCCTAAGTAACCACATACCACAATACTGGGTGTGGTGACTCACGCCCACCAGCAATCAGTGCCACATACCACAGTGCCGGGTGTGGTGGCTTACACCTGTAATCCCAGCACTCGGGAGGCAGAAGCAGGAGGATTGCTGAGTTTGAGGTTTGTCTGGGCTCCATAGTGAGCTGAGGGCCAGCCTGAACTACAAAGTAAGACCATGTCTCAAAAAAAAAAATAACAAACAAACCAAAAAAAAACCCACAAAAGCACATAAGATGCTCAGTATCCTTAGCATAAGATGTTCAGTATGCTTAGTTATTAGGGAAATGCAAATCAAAATGACAATAAGATACCAAATCCACTTGGAAAGCAACTGCTTCAAGAAATATAAAATTGTGCTGCTTCTGTATGGAAAAAGTCTGGCATTTTCTCAAAAGAGCTAGTGTAGAATTATCATATGCCTGGCAATATCACAAGGCCTACTTCTCAGTCTGTACCCAAGTGAATTGAAAATGCGTGTTTACACAAAACTTATATGTGAATATTCACAGCACCATTGTTCATAGGTAGGGAAAGAGTTGAATAAGCCATTGTCCATCCGCTCATGAACAGATAAGCAGAGATAGGGAACATCTGCCAATGGAATATTATCCAACCAATATAGGGAGTGGAGAACCCAGTAAGATACAGCACAGATGAGGGCCAGAGATTTAGCTCAGTGGTTCCGGCACCTGCCTCGCAAGTGCAAGGTCCCGAGTTCAATCCTGGTAACCACATACAGTGCCGGGTGTGGTGGCTCATGCCTGTAATCCCAGCACTCAGGAGGCAGAGGCAGGAGGATTGCTGAGCCCAGGCTACATAGTGAGCTCAGGGCCAGCCTGAACTACAAAGCGAGACTCTGTCTCAAAAAAAAAAAAAAAAAAAGAGCGCAGATGAATCTGGATGCCATTGTGCTAAGCTGAAGAAGCTGGGTGCAAAAGCCATGCATTGTCTTATTCCTCTCATGTGAAATGTCTTGAACAGGCCAATCCACACAGACAAAGACAAGCTGGTGGCTGCGGGGTGCTGAGACTTGGAGGAAATGGGGACTGACTCTGTAATGGTCATAGGGTGGCTTTTCGGGCGTGAAGAAACGCTCTAGAGTTATTGTTAATGACTATATGGCTCTGAAAAGTGAAAACCCTGAAATTTACACTAAAAAGACTTCAGGTATGAATCTCATGTGAATGTTATCTCAGTAAGAAACATTTCATATGGCTATAAAAGACAAAAACAAAAAACATGATTGCTTACATAGGAATTTTGCAGAATGAGTATATTTCTTTCCAGTCATTAAACTGACTTAAAAAAAAGTGAAAAACAGTATGTTTGTATGAATGCGTGTCTAAGAAATCAACACTTTTAGTGCCTGCAGCTGTTGATTCTAGACATATACAGAGGACCACAGATTTCTTGATGGCCAACTGTCCTGAAAGAATCCTCAAACGTGCATAACTTATTAGTTATTTAACTTACCAGTTATTTCCATCTTGGTCTTCCCTATGAGCTTGCTCAGTAATGAAGACTGCTTTCTATCACCTAGAAACAGGCAATTCTCAATATGAAGAAAAGCATCTGAATGAATTACTTCAGAGACAAAAAACTATGAAAGAAAATATGCCTTAGCAACTGGCTCCTTATCCCGCATCGGGGGCTCATTTATCTTAAACAAGTCAACTCTTGTAACACCCGCTGCACTGTGTAGAATGCCGAGCGACCCTCAAACAGTGCTGTCAAGAAAGAAGGAAAACGCCAGGCAATGTGAGCTAGAGTGAATTTTTAAAAACCTTCTAAGAGGATGCAAAGTAGTCTGTGACAAGGAATTTTCCTTTAAAATAAGCAAAAGCTATGGGAACACAGTGAGCATGTGAATGGCTGTGGGTGAAAAGTACTTAATAATCCCCACAGCATTTCTAATAGAATTTACCTGGCCCTGGACTAATTATAAAAACTCATCTGAATCCTAAAAGACATTGAACAAGACCCAACAAAAACCTTCCTTCATTCTCGCATCAAGCGCTGCTTAATAGATAAGTTCCTCACAGAATGGGTTCTATTCATTTTACCTTTACCCAGTTTCCCAGGTTCTTGGTTAATATCACATTAAGGCTTTAAACAACACATTAGAAATCGTACATTGTTAATTCGACTTTTGCAGTTTCTAAGTTATTAAAATGAATGAGGTACTAAGAAATTTAAATTGCAATCATAAGAAGTTCTTTTTGGTGTTTGTGGGAAGGGAAAATAAACCCCCCAATGACTCCATGATTCTCAGATGGAGTTTTAATATTTCAGGAGTCTCTTGAGAGTTCTGTTCCCCATTCTGGCTTTGGTATGTCTTGTAGCCTTGGAAAAGCTGAAGTATAAAAACTGAAGTGCAAAGTAAAACTTTGAAAATCAGACTTCACTGAGACCAAATGAAGGGAAAGTGGAGTAAATTGAATGACCCCGTACCTGCTGTACTAGGAACTGAACTTAGGGACCAGGTGGTAGTCTGGCTTGAAAAAAAATTTCACATTAGTTAGCTGTCTACTGAAGAAGTTTCCTCTACACTAGTAGGGGAAACTCAAAATTTGCCTGTGGAGGGGCTGGGGATTTAGCTCAGCAGTTCCAGCATCTGCCTGGCAATCACAAGGTCCCAAATGCGATCCGCGGTACTACATACCACAATCCTGGGCGTGGTCACGCCTGTATTCCCAGCAATCAGCACCACACATCATAATGCTGGCCACGGTGGCTCATACCTGTAATCCCAGCACTCGGGAGGCAGAGGCAGGAAGACTGCTGTGAGTTCAAGACTAGCGTGGGCTACATAGTGAGTTCAGGGCCAACCTGAACTACAAAGCGAGATCCTGCTTCAAAAAAAAAAATTCCCTGTAGATAAGAACTTTCATAGAAATCTAGTGATATCTGTCTTTTTTCACTCTGTATTTGCAGTTGATAAAACTGTGGCTATTATAGGGGAGGAAAAGAGCCTATTGAAATACTAAAGCAGTAAAGTCTTATATACAGTGAAGTGTCTTAAAAATCGCAATGCTTTTCCTTACTGACACCTCAGGGAGGCAAATCTGAAACTGAGTTATTCGTGCACGGTAACTCAATTCCCTTGTGGGACCCAGGCAAATAAATTGTTAGACAGAAATCATTTTTTAAAGCCCAAAAGTAAAAATAAAACCTATTAGAACAATCAAAAGGCAGTCCCATGCACTTCAGTAATGATAGAAAAAAGCTCCTGAACTGGTGATAGTATTATCTTATTTAAACATTGTCTTCATGAGCCTTCTAAGCACTATAGTTTTTAGTTCAATACTATTTGCGTCTTTAGGGCAGAAATATGTATTACAGTCCCCAGAAGGAGGATAAAGCACTGAAACTACTAAAAAGAGGAAATATGTGGAAATAAGTCATTCAAAACCTACTTATCTGTATTAAATGTGTTAATTTTTTAGAAATAAATCTAAGTAAGTATCATAATTTTGTATGTGGAGAGTAGTTATGGCAGTGTGAAAAGATAAACTTTTTTTTTTTTGAGACAGGGTCTCGTTTTGTAGTTCAGGCTGGCCCTGAGCTCACTATGGAGCCCAGGCAAGCCTGGAACTCAGCAATCCTCCTGTCTCTGCCTCCCGAGTGCTGGAATTACAGGTGTGAGCCACCACGCTGGGCACTGTGGTATGTGGTATTGATGGCTGGTGGGCATGAGTCACCACGCCCAGCACTGTATGTGGTTTCTGGGGATCAAACTCAGGACCTTGCGCTTGCGAGGCAGGCGCCAGAACCACTGAGCTAAATCTCCGGCCCCTGAAAAGATAAACTTTTTGAAGGAAAGTCTGCCCCTCAACCAGACATAAAATGAAAATGTATCAAAGATGTGTTAAACTCATTAACAGGGGGCTAGTAAGACATTACAACCAGTTTAAAGGAAAATTCAAAGAACCACCCTATATGGCAAATGATTGCTGAGCTCTATCTGGAAATAGATGTAGAAAAAACAGGTCAAAATTAAGGGACATGATTCAGTGTCTCTATTAGACAACTGATTTGTGCTAGTGATAAGAACTGTCTATATTATTATGGGTTTCTATATGATACAGAGTTATAGAACAGCTCAATGATAGTTGAAGGCAAAAATGGGCCAGGGGATGTGCTAGATGGAATGCTGGGTTTTCTTTCACGTGAGTAAAAGGCAATTTCAGAGGTTTCACAATTTTTTCCAGTGATTTGTTAAGGAAACATACAAAGAAAGGTCATTCCCATAGTAAGATTTCCTTAACAAATGCTATATTTGAATCTCTTACTATCGTTATAGATAAGAATAATCCCTATCCTTTGATTTACACAAAGATTTTTGTTGTTGTTGTTCTAGGAAATAATTTATCCAGGTAAGAAAAGACCATACTTAAAAATTACTACAGAATCCAGTTTAAACTTCACTGTTAATTTGCAAAAAAAAAAAAAAAAAAAAATGCTACTGAGACAAAAGTTCATTGTAAAACAGTGGCAGTACTTTAAACCCTTCTTTAATTCGGCTTTTTAAAAACATTTTTTGGTTAGATTTGTAAGCAAGGTTATTTACTTAACAATATCTTGAGGGTTGGAGTGTAGCACAGTGGCAGGACCCTTGCTTGGCATGCATGAAGCCCTGGGTTTGATCTTCAGTACTGAGAAAAAAAAATTAAATTGCAAACATTCAGAGTTCATTTGCAAAGCCTGTGTTATGCTTGTTTCCACTCTGAGCAGTTTTTGCCTTCCTTTCTGAAGAGGCTTACATGGGATTTTGCCTTTTCTTCTTTTTTACCTAATCCTCCAAGTTTTACAGAAGGAGCCATGTTGTGCGTTGAAAGACAAACCATAAGGGCCGGAGGGTTAGCTCAGTGGTTCCGGCGCCTGCCTCACAAACGCAAGGTCCTGAGTTCGATCCCGGTAACCACATACAATGCTGGGTGTGGAGACTCACGCCCACCAATAATCAATACCACATACCACAGTGCCAGGCGTGGCGGCTCACGCCTGTAATCCCAGCACTCGGGAGGCAGAGACAGGAGGATTGCTGAGTTCGAAGCTTGCCTGGGCTACATAGTGAGCTCAGAGCCAGCCTGAACTACAAAGCAAGACCCTGTCTCCAAAAAAAAAAAAAAAAGACAAACCATAAAACTTGATTTAGCTCTTTGTTCTAGCGATAGTCCTATAAAACAAAGCTGGGCTAAACCACAACTTTAAGCAATCTCGAAATCAGTGCCCACATTTTGCAGTGTACAGATATGGTAGCATATGGAAATTTTGTGTGTGTGTCCATGCGTGTGTGTGTCCATGCATGTGTGCACACACTTCAACACCCCATAAGCTCCTAATTTTTTTTGTTTTGTTTTGTTTTTAGTTTTTTGAGACAAGAGCTCGCTTCAGGCTGGCTTTGAGCTCACTATGTAGCCCAGGCAAGCCTTGAACTCAGCAATCCTCCTGCCTCTGCCTCTGCCTTCTAACTGCTGGGAATACAGGTGTGGTATATAGTACTGGGGAATGAAGTTGGGACCTTGCGCTTTCCAGGCAAATGCTGGAACCACTGAGCTAAATCCCTGGCCCAACTCCTGCTTTTTTTTTTTTTTTTAAATAGTAAATAGCACAGAAAGACATAAATAAACTTTCACTTAAATAAATAAAAGCTCTGAATATCCAAAATTTTATTCATAAAAAAAGGAAATAAGCCAATGATGGGTTTTTTTTTCCTTTCTCTCAGTCTCAGGGATTGAACTCAGGACTTTGCATATCTCACAAGCGCAACACCCCTGAGTTACTTCCCCGGCCCAAACCAGTGATCTTGATCTAAAACTTCACTGGAATCATTAGGTTTGTGCAGCAGTAATGTCAGTGGCTGGCAGGCACTTGCTTTAGTAAGTGAGCCATTCGGTTCTCTTGAGAGGACTCTTTATGGTGTGAGCTCACGTCTCGGCCGCGTGAGGCTCTCCTGGTGCCCAGAGGTTTAGGGAACGGAGACTTCTGAGAAGAAATGTCATCAGTCTCAGAGGGCTGTGAGATAGGCTGGGTAGACCTAGGGATAACAGACAGGCTAACAAGCGTGTACACAGAGCAGAGAAGGGTCGGACCTAGCCTTTCACACAGTGAAGGTCGTGCTCACCCATGGGGCATTTGTAGGCCCAAGGGAAGAGGCGTGGCTCTTAAGAAAAACCACTTGTAAATTCCTCACTGCCTTAAGAGAAAACACAAATCATGCTTTTGATGAGTTGCAGGTTAAAGGTCCAGGCGTTTGTTTGCCCTTTGTTCCTAGCTGTGTCGTGACTATGTCAACCTCATTTATTAGTCTCTATAACCTAAAATAAAGCTGACTGTGAAAGTCATCATGTTGTGTGGCATTACAGTCCCTACTGTGTCCTGTCTGATAGGAATTAGAAGTAACATAAAGAAGCCAGAGCCCATTTACCTTCCTGCTGTTGTCTCTGTTGGTGAATTTATTCAACAGCACTTGTCAAAAGGACTTGTCCATGCAACCGGTGGGCTGGAGGATCCCTAGTAGCCATCAGAATTTTCAGTGCATAGCTAGAAAGGTTTCCAGTGAATGTCTGAAACCATTCTCTACCTTCATGTGAGCTGAACTTGCTTATGGCAGGTGTGGGAAACTTGGAGTAATCTTCTGTATTTATCTTCAAAACTGCAAACCAAGCTTTGTCCTGAAGAGCTCTCAAGGTTTGGGGTACACCAATTTCAGATAAGTACTGCCCCCAAACAAACTAAGTGGATTCCTCAAAATCTACGCTCCGGAACTTATAAAAGCATAGTAGTTTAGTGATTAACTTGAGGAACTGAGGTCAGACTGCTAGAGTTCAAGCAGCTCCATACTTTGGGCAAAATATTTATGTTTTGGGTCCTGGTTTACCCATTTATGAAAATGAGCTATAATAATTATACCTACCTTCATGAGTTTTTATGTAAATCAAATGAGCTAATATTTATAGCATGCCCAGAACCATGCCTGGTACATCATAAGTACTACATAAGATTAGTTACTATTATTGTTGTCATCACTGGTCGCTATCACCAGGACCGATCCAGGACTCTGGAACTACAAAGATGCACATATGTCATTTACAGGAAGCACCTGGATAAAGCTGAAAGTGACAGCGAATTGAAAGGATCTCATACCCACTTTAAATACAACATTGGCATTCAGATTTCCTGGCAGGTTTTAAAATGAGACCCAGCTTAGTAACAAGTTCTCACCACCCCATTAAATATATCAGCGGGATGAAAACAATAACATATTTATGAAAACCTATTATATGCCACTTTGTGGGGATTAAGAGAAACTGAATCTAGTTTCTTCCCTGTGAGTGTTTCCAATCTAGGGGTGAGAGGCACATCATATCCCACTTGATCCCCCGGAGGATAGATGCTTGACACGTTCTAGGAAATTTGCATTGGCTCGGTCCGTGCTTTTCTGCACACCTGTCAGTCAGAGCTGGGTCTTGCACAATTCAAATCTGGATCTTTCTCTCTTCCTCTCCACCACTAAATCCCTTTTTCCTCCAGGCCATCTGAGTCCAGGTGTAGAGTTGAGGCCAGATGGTTATACTGCCTGCCAGTGTAGATTTTTGCTAACAGTTCAGGGATTTCCCCCCATGTGAGGGGAACCGTGTTTCTGTAGACAGCTCCTGAGCCTGAGACATGGTAAGAACTACAGAAATGAATCTCCAAGGGGAGAATTTCAGACTCTCGGCTACTCAGGTGGAGCAGTTTCACCCTGGCGGGTTTTCATTCTCTAATTGTTTTTGCCCTTGTCCTATATGTCTTTATTTTAATGTCCATCCTTTCTGATAAGAGCTGTTTTCTCCAGCACTCAAATGGAGACTAAAGAACAAACCCCAGAGCTTTCCCGCTGTGCCTGCGTTCTTATTACCTGTAATATTGGGCAAGGATTTGGAACGTTCAGCCTTCGCTCATTTCGCCCATTCTGACAGGGAGCTTCAAGCCTCCTTTTTCATCAAACTCAATTACTATGCTTCATCTTCACCACAGAACTCCAACTTCTGTTAAATTAAAACATGCAGCCTTGAATGGGAAAAAGGCATATTTTACCGTTAATGAAAAGGCATGTTTTCCTCACAAGCTTTCCATTCAAAGGTTGTGCTGTAGTATTGTTGTGCATGTTTTTGTCCTGCGTAAGAAGAGCAGGTTCTAACAGGCTAGGCTGTTATTAGAATTTATCTCGTTTCATGCATAAGAAGTTCCTTCTTTTAAAAGTTAATCCTTTTCTCTAAAAGGGACATACTATCTCTTTAGAAATTAATCATTTTTTTGCCTTCACATTTGGTCTTAAATTGGCTTGTGCCATTGTTCCTCTTTCTAAATCATTTGTCGTAGCTAAATAGCAGCCTATGAATTGCCGCAGCTGCCCATAAGTGGGCGTTTTTCTCCAGCTCATAGACTAAGCACTGTTTGTATCCGCTCTTCACAAACACCTTTCAAGTTTCAGTGATGGTCTGAGAATATTCCTCTTCCATTAGAATTCACATTTGCAAGGCAATAAGAATACAAGCACACATACATAAACAGCGGCACAACAGCACAAGGAAATTACTCGATTTATGAAATTCAAGAATTTCTGAATACTAACCAATAAAATAAATCCGTTCTTTCACAAATTTCTATTATCATTTTCAATAGGACCTGAACAAGAGGAGAGTCAAAGAGTTGTTCCCTTCCTTCTCAGAAAAGAATTGTGAGGAAAATTTTATCAGCCACTCCTAGAGAATTGAATTAATATGAGTCTCTCAAAACGTTAACCCTCTTGATGTCATGCTTTGGAATCTCATTATTGTGACCGTCTGTGGGAAAGACCATGTCTGGGTGACAAAGTACATCTTTGTTTGAAGGAGGAACTAGACTAATATTTAGCCGAAGACTGTGCTCGCCACGAGCTATGGGAGACATGAAGTAAAAAAGCAGAAAGAGAAATAAAGAGTAGAATTTATTTTAGTTTAATTAAAGCCAATACCTTTATAGGCAAATAAAAGTCTATCTACAGAAACTACTAATGTTTACTTACCTTTCCACTTATATTGCCATACGGTTTAAGAAAGAAGAAATATTCTTGAGGCTCTTGCTTATGCAGTTTCCCGTGATTCTGGAGGTGTTTGCACTGGCCAAGTGGAAAGACAACCCAGCTGGCTGGCTGTGACCGAAGTCTTTGCCGACAGGGTTATGGATAATCATCTACAGTCTATCAGTATCTATGGTAGGGAGAAGCAGGCCTTTAAAATCGTAGACCCATAAGACAAAAAGGACTCTGAGAGTCGTCGGAGCCCATTTTCCACATCATATTTATAATTTCCTACAACATCTGGATAAATGCTTGCCCATCCCATATTCCCAGCACACTCAGCAACTAGATCCTACAACTTCCTGCTAGGCCAATTTCCACTACACGGTGCAACAATATTTTTAAAAAATCTTTAAATAAAAACATTTTTAGGAAAGAGCTATAAACATCCCAACAATGAATCTGAAAGACAATGATTTCCTAATTTTGTCCCCCACTTGAATTCTTATGTCGATAGCATCAGATATGAAGAAAGTATATTATTTCCTATCCGTTTGGCTTCAATATATGATATTTGTGCAGCTCTTAATGAATAGGATGTTTCAGTAATTCTCAGTTGACTCAGTCAAAGTCTGTGTGAATTCCTTTCTGGAAGATAAATATGCTGAAAATGACTAGTGAGTTAGTATTAGTAGCAAATAAACTCAAGTGGATGTGAACATGACAGATTTTGACATCAAAAGAGAAAAGTATTTTGAGTATTTGCAAAGTGGTATTTGAAACTCTGAGAATATCTGAAATACCTTTGGGGTAATTAGGAGTTGTAGTTTGGACGTTTGGTAAATTTCACCTTTTCTAGTTAGACAGTAGACGGCACTCTTCTTAGCTAGGTGCATAATCCTATTTCCCTGCTCTCTACCTAGTTCGTGTTTGTGTACCACACAAGAGCTATGTTGAACTTGTTACTAAAGTTCCTTTTTTCTGTTTTGTTTTGTTTCTTTTTTTTCAATGAAGACCTAGTTTTACTTGCACATTTTTCACGAGCATCGAATAGTGGGTGATCTTTCAAGCTTGAACAGCACCCGTTGTATCGCTGAGGAAGGATTTCTTGTTTCAAACTGTCTAGGTAATGATTTATAGCTATTTAGGTAATTCTCAAAATGACAGCTCCTGGAGTTCTTCTGTGGGCAGAAAAATTTGCTGGGCCAGCATCCTTCGGACCCTGGGGGGTTCATCGCAATCCTTGGCATGTGTACAAGGGGAGGCTCTGAAGTCCTTCTTCCAGAAGGAATTGACCTGTCCCACATTATCTTATGATACATGTGATTATTTGAAGAGGCTGCCCCCACATATCTGTGGCCTCCTGCAATTTGTGCAAACGAAGGAATCTATAAGTCGGATGAGATTGGGTCAAACCTGATCAATGGAACTAACATAGGATGATAGTTCAGTTCCTCTAAGTAAAACTAACCATACTTCCCAATATCAACAATGTTTGCTAAAAAGAAAAAAATGATGTAAAAGAGCAATAAATAATCATTAACAAACTTTTAAAATTCTGTGCTGGAGAGTTAGCTCAGTGGTTCTGGCGCCTGCCTAGCAAACGCAAGGTCCCTGGTTCGATTCCCGGTTACCACATACAGTACTGGGCATGGTGACTCACCAGCAATCAGTACCACATACCACAAATGCTGGGCTTGGTGGCTCAAGCCTGTAATCCCAGCACTCGGGAGGCAGAGGCAGGAGGATTGCTGCGTTCAAGGCTTGCCTGAGCTATACAGAGCAAGCTCAGGGCCAGCCTGAATTACAAAGTGAGACCCTGTCTCAAAAAGAAAAATTCTGAATGTTATCAGAAAACTCATGTGGTTGTTATTGGCTACTGAAAGGCATAAACTGAGGGTGGCAGAGAAGGATGGGGAGGTGAGACAGAGAAAGGGGAAGGAAAGAAAAAACCTAAAAGGCAGGAAAGGAGGGAAGTAAGGTTTCTCTTTAAAAGGAAGAACCAAAAGTGGATTTAGTACCTTTTGACCACTTCCTTTCTGAAAACTGTCGATGATCTGCATTATCTACAGGATAAATTTCAGCCTTTTTCATGTTTTGTATGTTCACGATCTAGACTGAACCCTCCTCACCCGTGCCCCTTGAGCGTTGCTCTGGGGTTCTGACCTCCCTGTCTTTACTTCCTGAAGAAAAGCTTGTACACACTTCAGACTCAGCCTGAGGGGCTACCCCTAATGTAAGAGGGTCGTGCTGGGAGATGTCCTCCTGGAGCACCTCTCACTTCACTCCTGAATGCTTCCCCGAGGCCTTCCCTGATGGTCCTCCATAGACTCCCTTCAAGGAAAATGCTGCAGAAGGGTTAGTGTTCTAGAAACACTCACCCTCATTCTGTCAAATTTCTTAGACCTAATTTGCCTGTATAATTTGCTCGGGTTTTTTTGTTTTTGACATGTGGGATTTAGACAATTAAAAATTTGCTAATTTCTGCTATTCTCCATTGGGTTACTTCTATCAACAACCAAATGAATTTATTTTATTAAACTCTTCAGCCTGGGACCATTTTTCCTACAGTCATTTTTTTCTTCCCAATGTCTTCATTGTGTTTGAAATCGGCCCCTAGTACTACAAGATAAAGCAATGAGTCATCAGTTTTACCCTGTGGGAATTATTTGGTATGGGTTTCTATTTTTTTATGGGAGAAAATGTTAAATAGAAAGAGATTTAATAAAAGCAGTAATGGGCTGGGGATTTAGCTCAGTGGTTCCGGCATCTGCTTGGCAAGCACAAGGTCCCGAGTTTGATCCCTGGTACCACATATCACAGCGCTGGCTCATGCCTGTAATCCCAACACTCAGAGGCACAGTCAGGAGGATTGCTGAGTGTGAGGCTTGCCTGGGCTACATAGTGAGTTCAAGGCCAGTCTGAACTATAAAGTGAGATCTTGTCTCCAAAAAACTAAAAAAAAAAAAAAAAAAGCAGTAAGACTGAAGTGTTTCTACTTGATCCAGTTTATATACAAAGGTGCAATGAAAAAAATCAAATATGTAGGAGCAAGGATGAAAAGACCTCACTCTTGTAGAGCAAAAGAACATGAAATCCTCCACTATATGGAGTTTAGGTACAGATGTATCTTTAGGCTCTGCCCAGATGTAAGAATGTCAATGCATAGCCAACCTTCATAACTCCAGGGAACTCCCACATAGAAATAATTTATATCCAAGATAGTCATAAAGAGGAGCCCAAGAAAATAGATTACCATAACTCAACATATACTGTCACTCCAGAAAACTAACAAATTAAATATATACTAGTTGAATTTCTACAAAGAAGTTTAACAAAGATTTTTGCAGCATCCACTTACTGCAGTGATCCAATCCCACCCCTTTAAAAACACAGATCTGTTTTCCCTAATCTCTGTGAATTAAAAAGACTACTCTTGTTGACACTGCAGTGAAATTTAGCAAGATGGTCGTCAAAACCTTACTCGTTACATTTTCTAGATTATAAATCTTAGGCATCATTGGTACATTCACGAACAGCAGCTAATCCCTAGGTATAATTTTTTCCTTTGAATATTAGGTGAGCATAACACCCACACCAGTTCTGCAGCTCCCTGAAGTAACGTGTATGCCACTTCCCAAGTGCCCCTTCCCATGGATCAAGAGATGTATAGCATACCTGGAAAGTATTCAGAGAAATGGTGTCCTGGACACCATGACAACTCATTCAAGTGTTGACTGAGGCCAAGTAGTAAATTATGAGGGTATTTTTGTGGCTCTTTCCAGATTTGCAGAATTTTACTCATTTTGAATTGGCCTCTCTTAGCCCGTGTCATTTTCAGTAGCTTCTTTTTTTTGTTGCAAAATATTTTTGAAGCATTGAAATTCACTTTGCTCACAGAATCTCCCTCTCCCTTGGCTCGCTTTGTTTCCCCTTCCGGGAAAGCGTCTTCCGCTCCTCAAATGCCACCCACCAGCCAAGGACCAGCTCACACACTTGCCAGCCAGAGGGACCTCTGCATCTTGTGGATGCCAGCAGCATTTTGCTTTTTAGACATTTATTTATCTCGTCTATTATGTGTTCCTAAAACGATCTTTTTTCTGTACACTCTATCCTTCTTTTTTTTTTTGCTCTTTTGAGACAGGGTCTCGCTTTGTAGTTCAGGCTGGCCCTGAGCTCACTATGGTGCCCAGGCAAGCCGCCGCGAACTCAGCAATCCTCCTGTCTCTGCCTCCCAAGTGCTGGGATTACAGGCGTGAGCCACCACATCCAGTATCACTCTATCCTTCTTGAAGGCAGGTAATGCTTTGTGTACCAAACACAATCTACCCTCTTCAATGCTCATTAAATATCTGTGGACTGGTTGGTATGATTTGTTACCTTTATGCTGAGTGCCTTCTATGCCTCGTACCAAGGAAAAAATAAAGCTTCCTGCCTCCAAATTATGAATCCCATTCTGAGCTGCTTTGTGTAAATGTCCTATTTACAGAGGTGATATCACTGTTTATAAATGCATCTCAGTATAGGTAATAGATGATAATTCAGTTATAAGAGATAGTTCACATGATCCAAAGTATTAATTTTTTTATAAATCACCAGTGAAATAATACGAAAAATTAAATCCTAAGATCCCTGAGAAGTCCACTAATGTATTCCTGTCTGTGAAATAAACCCTCAAGTTCTCATTCATAGAGTCAAAAGAAAATGTCCAGGTATTAGTGCAAAGTGCATTCAAAGCCTTAACAAGACTCTATTTTGATGCTTCAGTTTTACCTTTAGAGAACACATGCAAAGGAAATAAAATACATGGCTATAAGGATATTTATCTGAATACTGAATATAATATATAAAAATATTTACAAGCTTGGGCCGGAGGGTTAGCTCAGTGGTTCCGGCACCTGCCTTGCAAGCGCAAGGTCCTGAGTTCAATCCCCGGTAACCACATATAATGCTGGGCGTAGAGACACGCCCACCAACAATCAACACCGCATACCACAATGCCGGACGTGGTGGCTCACGCCTGTAATCCCAGCACTCAGGAGGTAGAGACAGGAGGATTGCTGAGTTTGTGGCGGCTTGCCTGGGCACCATAGTGAGCTCAGGACCAGCCTGAACTACAAAGCGAGACCCTGTCTCAAAAAGCAAAAAAAAATTTACAAGCTTAAAACAAGTGATTGATTAAATGACTAGTATGTTCTAATGAATAATGTATCATGTAAGAGGCCCTTAAATGCATGTTATACAAGATTTTAATAAAACATAGTCTCAATATATTTTGTGAGGAAAAAGTCTTCATTATAATTACACTTTTAAAGTCCTAGAAATGTTTATTCCAAGCGTAGAGACTAGTTACTGCTTTATGGTATTATGGATTTCTAGGTTTCCTATAGTGAAAATGTATTGCTTTTGTGTGAAGAATAAAAAATGTAAAGGCATTAAAAAGTTACTTAAATGCTTAGCCCGGACCAGCCATCTCTCAGACTCACTCGTTGGGGTCCTGTGTCCTATGGCCAAGAAAACTAGTGCGTATCTTTTGAATTAATCCCGAGGCTAAGGAAGGCCTCAGCCCTTGAGGGCTAACATCTTGAGGGAAAGGAACGAGGCCTGCGGCCGACACCGCGCGATGGCGGGAAGACCGCGCTTCCCGGCCTGGCTGCTCACGGCTCTCTCCCGCTCTGGTCCGCAGGTCCACGGGAAGTGTATGTGTAAGCACAACACGGCGGGCAGCCACTGCCAGCGCTGTGCACCGCTGTACAACGACCGGCCCTGGGAGGCAGCGGATGGCAGGACCGGGACCCCCAAGGAGTGCAGAAGTAAGTAGCAAGATCGCTCCAAAGCCTTCTTCAGAGACCCCTTGTTCACTGCAGAAACCCAGCATACCGTGGCAGGTGGCAGACACGTGAACCCACACACTAGCCGGCATCACTGTCCAGTGTCCCCCAGTCACTGGAACCGGCTGCTGTCGGCAAGGCTGCCGGACGGATTTGCCAAGACTGTGTTGCTTGTTTGCTTGGACCTCGATGGGCTCTACGTAGCCAACCTGAGAGCCTCACACAGCGCACGTGTGAGGAGACACGCCAGCAGCTGAGGATGACAGTGTACAGTCGCGGAGCTAGGACAGCGGCTCCCAGTAAACAACTCAGTAAAGCAGGTGGTGTTATTCCCACTTTAGAGACCAGGGAACTGAGGCCCACTAAGATGAAGCGTCTTCCCAAATTAGTAAATGAAAGACGTGGGACTAGAGCCCAAGGCTTTGAACACCAAATTAAATATTAGTTCCCATTACATCATAATGCTTGCTTTTCACTTATGATACTTGAAATGACAGATTAGATTTGAAATTAAACCAGTAAGTCAAGGATGAGATTGTTTTACTTGGACTAACTTTGGGTTTGAGGTGGAAGATTAGGTAAGAGAGGGAAAATACGAGAACATGAAGCCCTAACCTTCGCGTTTTTGTGCTCAGAGCATCATGCCTGCCCATTATAAGGTTTATACTCAAAAGCTCTATTTTACAAAGATTTTAAAGCAAGTACCATGAGCAGTGTTGTGAGAAATAGTTTCCTATCCCTGAGGAATCATGATTGATTCATTTTGTTTGTAAGAAATGTAAAAGATTTCCTCTAAGCATAAATCTTAATTATCTTATAATACGCTTTTTAGAGACATGAATCCGGTCAAAACATCACAACACATCAAGGAAACAATGAAAAACAATAGCACAAATATTTGCAAACACAGGTTGACTTTGATAAAAGAGCCTGGGTTCTTATTTTAAATCACTTTTCAAGAGGATCTAAAGACTTTCTCCTAAATTCCTCGAGTGCTGCTCTGGCCCTTTCCACAGAAACCCACTGTGTCTCCAAACACACAGGAAATTCAGAAGAGTGTTCCCTGGCGCTACTGACTGACACTCTTAGAAACACCACTGAGAAATCATTCCATGAAAATGCGTCAGGTCTCTTCTGTAAGAACACTGCCACTTTTATAACAGACTACCTTCTTGTCGCTAAAAGGACAACAGCTAAGAACAGTATTTTGTGAAAGATAAATCAAAGTGCTGGCCGAGTCATTGTGCCTTGTCCACCAGAATTTTCTTTTCAAGGACATGAGAACGCATGAATTCAGGCTTATCCCTGCAATATAAATTGTCATTTTCAAATAATGCCTGGCAATGGTGGCTTTTCTTAGCAAGGTCAGGAGACTCATGGTGATGTCACTGGGGAAGTAGCAGCAGGAGGAATGGTGAAGAGAACGAATACACTGATGGACATTTAAATGTCTTCCCAAAATAAATGCCACTCCCGGTGGACAAGATCGCCATACTCTCTCTGCCTAGCTAGATAAATCAGTATTTCACTGACTTTTGTGCACATTCTAACACTTTTTTTTAATTAATGGTCTTTAATTCAAAAACAAAAAGGATAGATACACTTCTAAAAATAAATCTGGTAACCTATTGAAGACCAAAGGAAAACAGGGTTAATGAGCACTGAAAAGCTAGAGCTCTGAGAGCATACCATTGTATGTTTTCATATCTGAGTTGTACACTGCTTAAAAACCAGAAATAAAATACATGACAATCAGCATACCCTACTTTAACTGCAATAATATCAGACAACTTGTCAGTGTGTTTCTGAGTTTGCATGGCCCCCTGCGCCTCTGTCTTCCAGCCTGCAAGTGCAATGGACACGCGGACACCTGTCACTTCGACATGGACGTGTGGGCAGCGTCAGGGAATCGCAGTGGTGGGGTCTGCAGCAACTGTCGGCACAACACCGAGGGCCAGCACTGCCAGCGCTGCAGGCCGGGCTTCTACCGTGACCTCCGCAGGCCCTTCTCCGCCCCGGACGCTTGCAAAGGTGAGTGAATTCAGGGGACCTAGAGCAGAAAAGAAGGGTGCTCTGTGCAAGGGGGAGCAGTTCTCCCATCCCTGGTTTTGCTGGTCCAAGGGAGAGAGGGCAAGAAATCCTCAAGCAGTGCACTCATGGGCATCAGATAACTTCTTCATTGATGGAGCAAGAATTTGCAACTTTTTAGATGAAAATATATGATACTCATAAAGATGATCTTTCCCACTCTCCATGGAGAAATCTTGAAGATGATCTTAAGACTAAATATGTGAGTAAACTTGGGGAAGCTGAGGCAGGAGGGTCACAAGTTCAATCCCTTCCCTTCCCTGACTTTCCCTGACTTCCCTTGACTTCCAAGGACTCCCTGTTCTAGCTCAGAAGCAGGACAGGAAAGGAGCCACACAATGGGAAATGAGAACTTGAGTCGTTTGTTTTTTTTTTTAAAGAAAAAATCAAATTGCTCTTTAAAACACACATTTTTAACTTCAAGAAGATAGAAATCTGTCTGTGCCCTCAGAGTGGGATCCCTTGTTACCAACTTGGCCTCTTTAACTAGTAGAAGGGAGGGTATGGCACAGCCCGTCTTCAACACCAGACTCCAAATCTGGATTCAGATCAGAATATTTCTTTGAGAATTGTGGAGAATTACTCCAGCTCCCCAGACTTCATCTTAATAAGGTTCAAACACACATAGATTAGATGCCTTCACTGCCATTTGCAGAGTGTGGACCCCGGTGCCACTTTTGTTAGCTCTGTCTTTGGACTCCAAATTCATCATTAGTCAAATTCCTCCCTGTGATGTGACCCTGGGAACAAGATATGGCGGACGCATCAGATCAGATGTTTAGCTTATTGCCTGTCATAGGATAAGCACTCAAGAAATAAAAACTAGTGTTATAATAATAGTAGTAACTATCAGCTAAAAACTGGAGCACTACAGTGTCTCTGCTGATTAAAAACACTGTACATTGAAAATAATTGCTCTTTCAAATCCACTACACCTTACAGACTAAAATAAAGGGTCTTTATCTGCATAGGGTGACTAAAGGGACCACTTATAAAAAGCTTCGTGTTGGAAGAGAGATGCAGCCCAAGCACCTCTGTGCACAGGATCTGTTCTGTAGATGGGTGTGTCCACTGGTGCGGCCCTAGCCTCTGACCGTGAGTGCCAGTATGTGAAACTCAGAAGGTGGGACTCGCCACGCTGAGAAAAGAAGAAAAGGAGAGAACATGCCGTTGAGCAGCCTAGATAAATTAACAACCTTGGCGTGCCCCAGGTGTCATTTCAGGAAGATTCTTTTATGTAGCGTTTGCTTGAGACAGTGTTCTCTATAGTCCACCTATTGTATTCACCCCTGTAGTTGTTCATTCGTTCATTCATTCATTCATTCATTCAGTGACTTTAAATAGAATGCCTCTGATGTCCCCAGACTCAGAACGCATCAGGGATAAAAAGAAAGATCCTCGCCTTTAAGGAGTGTATATTCTAGCAGAGGAGGCAGACGCTAGCTGGACTGATAAGGACATGGTGTGTGAGAAGGTGGTAGGCGCTGGCATCACCAAAGTAGGACACGTGAAGCCAGGTGAGAGGGATGGGAGGCTGGGCTGATGGGCAGGTGGGACCTGAGCAGGGACACCAGCCGAGTGTCACCTCCAGCAGGACCAGAGACAGGTGACACCCCAGGAGTCCGCGTGACTGCATTGGCGTGAGTAGGGAGCAACACACTAGAGAGGGAGTGGGGCAGGGTGACTGGCATGTCACTGTGGGCCGCTGTGGACATTGGCTCCCACACCGGCCCCTGCAAAGCTGTGAGCAGGCATGAGCGATGCAACGGCTTTTTTTTTTTTTTTTTTTTTTTTTTTTTGCTTTTTGAGACAGGGTCTCGCTTTGTAGTTCAGGCTGGCCCTGAGCTCACTATGGTGCCCAGGCAGGCTGCCGCGAACTCAGCAATCCTCCTGTCTCTGCCTCCCGAGTGCTGGGATTACAGGCGTGAGCCACCACGTCTGGCACTGTGGTATGCGGTGTTGATTGTTGGTGGGCGTGTCTCCACACCCAGCATTCTATGTGGTTAAGGGGATCGAACTCAGGACCTTGCGCTTGCGAGGCAGGCGCCGGAACCACTGAGCTGACCCTCTGGCCTGATGCAACGGTTTTTAAAATTGCTCCTGTGTTCATCAAAGGCACTCAGTGCCTGTGAGCTTGT
The DNA here is from genome assembly GCA_004025085.1 of Thryonomys swinderianus. Classification (NCBI taxonomy): domain Eukaryota; kingdom Metazoa; phylum Chordata; class Mammalia; order Rodentia; family Thryonomyidae; genus Thryonomys; species Thryonomys swinderianus. The sequence continues at coordinate 10,582 of PVIC010006216.1, read as the reverse complement.
GCTTCTGCCTTTCCTCTTTAGTTGAAGATAAATTTCTCAATGTTGTCGCTGGACTTGCATCATCATCATCATCATCATCATCACCTAGAAAACATGTCATAAAGGCAAGTCCTTGGACCCCAGTGAAGACAGACTAAATCCAGAAACTCAGAAATCTGAGGGTTCAAAATCTCAGGGCTAACAAGCCTTAAGTGCTTCGTTGTGATTCTGATATATAGTTAAGTTTCAGAAACACGTTTTAAGCGATGTCCCTAATTCTATAACAGTTAAAGCAAATTTCTAACATTCTGCTAGTGATGAAGCATCTATTTTATGTTGAGATAGCAGTCATTTGCATTACAGAACAGAAGACCCAAAGCAATAATGAAAGAAAACTTTGCAAGAGGGACTGGTACTAGAGTTCAAAGGACCTTGACTGGTACCCTACCAAATATCGGTGTTTATTTCCTATGGCACTGGGAGCCGCTGCACTAATTTAATTAGAAAAATGTATATATATCTATATATATGTGTCTATATATATATATTTTTTTTTTGAGACAGGGTCTTGCTTTGTAGTTCAGGCTGGCCCAGGCAAGCCTCAAACTCAGCAATCCTCCTGTCTCTGCCTCCTGAGTGCTGGGATTACAGGTGTGAGCCACCACACCTGGCACTGTGGTATGTGGTATTGATTGCTGGTGGGCGTGAGTCACCATGCCCAGCATTGTATGTGGTTACCGGGGATCGAACTCAGAGCCTTGCACTTGTGAGGCAGGTGCCAGAACCACTGAGCTAAATCTCTGGCCCCAGAAAAATGTATGTTTTAATGATGTATAGTTAAGATTAATTCAAAACCATTGCATATTATCCCTGCCTTTTGTTTTACTGCTTTTAAATTGATTCTGTAAAATCCTAAGACAGGTAAATGATCAGAGAATTAAAACAGATGAACCCTAAGTCTTGTCAATGGAAAGGGAAAGAGAAAAAAAAGAAAAGATTTACCGGCAGTCAGACCTGAAGCCAAAATAAATACCTTTTGTTTGTTTTGGTTTACTTTGTGTTACTGTTCAGTGTTGAAGCTGTGGTTCGTATTCTAAGCATAAAACAGTTGCCAGCTCTACCTTTTTCAATCCTGGGTTAGTCATGACTTCAGAGTTTTATGAAAAGAATACAAAAGAGGAGTTTATAAAAAACCAAGAAAATGATTCCTGTTTAGCAGTCATTATTTACTTATACAGCTCATCTAGGGACTTTCACAGAGGATATTTTATAGTTTGGCACCTCCAACCATAAGTTCTATGAAAAATAAACAAAATGTGAGAATGGAGCTAGAACTAACAGGACGTTTAACCCTCTAGTATGCATGTGTACACAGGCATCTAGTGACACTCACACAGGGTCCATCAGTACTGTGTTATAAGTATCAAGAGAAGCACATAGGAAGAGAAGTAAATGGCAGTGGAGTGTTCTGAAGGGTGCTCCCATCAAGAGAACAGCCAGCCCAAAAAGAGAACAGAGGAAAGAAAGAAGAAGATAATATATTCTGTCAACTGAGAAAGGTTCGTTTGGGGTAAAGATGAATGGGGCCAGGCGTGGGGCTCACACCTGTAATCCCAGCACTCAGGAGTCTGAGGCAGAAGGATTGCTGCAAATTGAGGCCTACAAATCAAGATCCTATCTCAAAAAAAAAAGTCGGTGGGAAAGATGGTAAAGCACTGATGATAGGAGTAGCAGAGAGGAGTGATTGGCTGTAGGCACCTCCGTTTGAAGCCCTCCCTCTGTGAGTCAGGGTAACTCATGGACTGAACTGCTAACGAACAAGCACCCTTTGATATACTTGCCGAGGTCCTACCAAACAGATATGTACAAGTAATATATAGCATTAGATATCAAAGCTATTCTAATGAGAACTCTACCCAGACTACATTAACACATTTTAAAAACAAAACAAAACCCCTTTGTATGAAATAAAGGAATTGTAATATGGTTTGTCTGGATGAGCGCTTTGACCTCTTAAATTGCCAGGGGATCCACATTCATCTTGGCCACTGAAAGACTTGAAATTGGAAATTGTTATGAATAAGTTCTCTTGCTCATCACTCTCGGCTTTAAAAGAAAAAAAATGCACACACAGGTCCTAATGCACCCAGTAAGGAAATCATGAAAATAACTGGTGCGAATTTATTTTACTCAGCACAACTTCCAGGAAATAGATGAGTTGGTAGGGATGACCCGTATCTTCTTCTTTCCTTCCGTACACAGCCCTGGTACACTAGGTAAACTAAGGATTCCATTTCTACTTCTCTAGCCCTGGTCTCCTCACAGGAACTCCCCCCAGAGCATTACTCTGACTGCTTGCCTCCCTTTTCTGAGATGACAGTAGATCCCAGTCCTCATTAAAATATAGAATATTCTTGGGCCGGAGATTTAGCTCAGTGGTTCTGGTGCCTGCCTCACAAGCTCAAGGTCCTGAGTTCGATCCCAGTAACCACATAGAATGCTGGGCGTGGTGACTCATGCCCACCAGTAATCAATACCACATACCACAGTGCCGGGCAGGTGGCTCACACCTGTAATTCCAGCACTTGGGAGGCAGAGACAAGAGGATTGCTGAGTTCGCAGTGGCTTGCCTGGGCTACATAGTGAGCGCAGGGCCAACCTGAACTACAAAGCAAGACCTTGTCTCAAAAAAAAAAAGAATATAGAATATTCTATAGACCATTTCCTACCTAAATACCTTCTCTAATACACCATTTGATTGGCAATATGTTTGACATTTTTATTATTTTTAGTGCTATTTTTCTTGTCATTAACTCCTTTCTTAGATACACCCCTATTTTGCCTCTTCTGTAATTAATGATAAGGCTAGGACACATAAGTTAATGAACCTAACATAATTAGTACAATATGCCAAACTTCACGGGAAGTGCTGACAGAGATAGTGGCTTTCTCCCTAATTTTCCCAGTTTAACTTCACAAGAATAGCTGACATTTAAACTATCTCAGTGTGTGGCTCCATCAACAACACGGGTGATGTTTTCAAAATGGCAATTGTATTCCACTTGCTGCACTACACAGACCAAGGTGGAAAAGCAGGTATGGCTGTTTCACAGCTCATTGGTGTCACACGGCTGCAGACTAGAAACACAGAAACACGGTCCCAACCCAGACCTGCAGAACAGAGGTGTGCTGTACACACCTGCCTGGTGGTGGAACATGCAAAGCCTTGAGAGCGCTGTGGAATGCTTCTCGACAAGGGTTACGAGCGCATCTGCGCTTACTGTATCTACAGTTACAGTTTTCAAATTAGATGGCCAGAACACCCTGCTTACCAAGCATCCAAGTCAGTCACAGGTTACATCTCTGTCTGATGCATATAGACCTAGAATTTTTGAAATAGGTTGTTTTGAGATTTACTGAGAGAGAAATGGAAATCTAGGTAAGAGTACTTTATAGCATCATATTCTCCACAGTTTGATCCTCCATAGATCACTAATTCCATGAGCTTTTAAAAGGAATTATGTGGGGTAATGACAAATTAGTTACAGGTTCTTTTTTGGACTTCTCAGAGCCTCGTATGCTTATATTCGTTTATAAGCCTTCTTTTCATTACACCCACATCTACATGAAGGCAACCCTTGGGAAGACATAGCCTAGAAGAGTCTGGAAGGTTTGTTTCTCCTGATCAAGTCCTATGCTCAGTAGTAGAGCCCTTGCCTACTCTATGCAAACCCTGCATTCAATCCCCAGTACTGAAGAAAGAAGGAAGGAAGGAAAGAAAGAAGGAGGAAAAGAGAGGAAAGAAGGAAAGAGAAAGAAGGAAAGATGTTTTATCTCAAACAGTGAAATAACCACAGACTTAGTATTAACTAGGCCTGGTCCTCCAGCAATGGATATAGGACAGCTCTTCTCCCCTTCCCTGGTTCTTACCTTGTTGGAAATTGAAACCACTGGAAACATGAAGCAGCAATCCAACCAAGTGGAGAAGTGTGTAAGCAATAGCTCAGGTTAGTCCAGAAAACATACATTGAACGTCTCCTCTGTGGCAGGTACCACAGTAAATTCCAGCTCTGCAAAGATTTCGAGAAGCCTTGTTCCCTACAAGAGCTTAGTTCCAGATGGGGAGAAGCTGACAGGGACAGATCACCTCACTACACTGAAGTGTTGACGCAGGCCGTGCAGTGGCGCTAGCTGGCGGGTATTGAATATACTTGGCTCCTCACTGTTCAAAGGCCTGGATGTATTAGTCATTAGCATGATGGCCACTCTACCGGACAAGAGTGAAATGACAGATTACATCGAGTGCTTTAGGAAGCACCTGGGGGTTGGAGTGAAGAGGATTGAGAAAGGACTGCTTTGGGGCTGGTGATTTAGCTCAAGTGGTACCGTGCCAGCCTTGGATGCACAAGGGCCCGAGTTCAATCCCCGGTACCAAAAAAGAAAAAAGAAAATAAAGAAAGAAAACAAAGAGGAAAGAGCTCTTTGAAGAGATCCTCCCAACTTTCTTCAACAGATGTGTCTATTTTTACCCCTAATAGTGCTGAAACATAAAGTTTTGTCTTATTTTTCAACCTCAGTGATTGCTTTCATTGTCTTTAAGGACTTGATCCAAAACTGAAACGCATAGATGATGATCTCTGTGGTGCACTCACCATCCACGTAATGAATTTTTGCCTGGACATACTAATGCACTCAGCAAACACAGTGACTCAGCCTCGGGACCCTGTTCACACTTGGGTACCCAGCATCCAAGTAAGCCAAGAGCTTGTGGGCCCCAATTTGTGTTCTAAGCTGTTTTTCCCCTCCTCAATCTCCTGATAATCCCTGTCCCAAATTCTATAGTTCTTATGTGAATGCCTTGAGTGCATGGTCATAATTCATCAAACCTGAATAAACAGGGCCCTGAACCCAATCCCCTGGCCCATAAATTTATTCCTGTGAGCAATTAAATCATCCTTGTCCTCACTTCCTCTTTATTTAACCAAAATCTACCGTGGGACCCAGATAGTTGACTACATACTTCCATGCCAAGAAATCACTTCTGAGGATACTAGAGATGTTGTTTGTTTTTTTAAAGACAAGTAGAGATCATTGAAACTGAATTTATTTCTACAACTCAGGGGAAAAAAAGTGTTTTAAAAGACAGTGCATTTAAGGTCTGTAAACACAAGGGAAAATGTGAATCTATTCAGCTGACTCTGGGGTGGAGAACAGAAATGGAGGCTCAAAGTGGCTGACTGCAAAGGGACAGAAGGAAAGAGGGAAATGTAGCTCTCCCGAGATACTGAGGTACTTGGAGTGACTATGTCTTTCTCTTTTGAAAGAGCAGAACTCATCCGAAGCCTCCAGTCACTTCTGTGGCCTTGATATCCTACAACCAAAGTAGATTTTCCTACTGCAGGTGCATTAAAAATGCAAGACTAACCCCCACCACACGGTGGAGTGCCACCTTTTGGCCCAAGGTGGTTGTGGTGGGGTCCTAATTTGTAGCATGAGCCAATTTCTATGGCTTAAATATTTCCACCCCAGTCAATTTCAAGCTACTAGACCAGTTTTCTTCAGCAAATGAGACTCTAGGGTAAACAGTAGACCTTTCCAGCCTCTAGATAAAGTCAAAGCCTCCAGCTTTGCAGCCTGCTTTTCTGATCTCAAGCACTGTTCTCTCTGATCGTTAGTACCCGACCTAGATGACTGGAATCACTCCGGACCACTTACTGAAAACAGAATCTCAGAGCCCTAAACAAGATCTACTGACTCAAAACCTCCAACAGGGCACCCACTGCAAACCTACTGTGCTTTACAAACCTTTCCTGGTAGTTCTGATTCAGCCTTTCGGATGCCTGGGCACCTTGGAGAACCAAACCAGTGTCCTCAGTGAGCTCTGTTCACTTGCATCCGGGATGAAAGATTAAGAGCTAACAACCATTTTTTAAAATTCTTCATTGGTACATTTTATATAAATATCATGTGCACACTTAAAATTGACAATTTGTACCAGTATATGACATGAGTTAATTCTCATTTTACCCATTCTCCTACCCACCCCACAGCCCACCCACCCCCAATATACATATGCTTTCTTTTTTTTAACATCGTATTTCTTCTCCCCCCATTACTTACCCCTACCCTTTTCCCTGTGAGCTAATAATCATTTGTGAGTCAGTCTACTCACTGATGAGTAGTGATATCTTGGGTAGAAAAGCATTAGGACTACTAAAACTCTGGCTAGATACTCTTTTCTCACACAATAAAAGATGCAAGCATTTGTGTTAGCTTTCTTCTCCCACTTAAGAATGTCTAACACAGGCTGAGGATGTAACTCAGGGGCGTGGCGCCTGCCTAGCAAGTGCAAGGTCCTGAGTTTGATCCCCGGTCTCATGACAAGAAAAGAAAAAGAAAAAAGAATGTCTAACTTGAAACTTCTATTTTCCTCCAAGATTTCTGGCAGAAATTCTAAGATGTATTTTCTATGTAAACATTTCCAAATAAATTCTGGTTATTCACCCAGAGAAGCCCTTTTCAATCATGTTACACAGATTTATTTACCAGAGATGTCTCATGGTCTAAAGTGAATGATTGTAACAACACCAAAGTTTATAATAAAATCACCTTACCATTACATTGACATTTACTGTTGCTTAACATTTACATATTTTAAGACAGAGAATTAAACTACTATAAGCATTCATTGTGGTGATATTTAAATAATCTTTGAACTCAATTCACACTTTCTCCATTCTCACTGTCCTCCTGTTAGTGCCAAAAGACATGTTAAATGTTGCATGGTTAGGAAATTGACTTGGTATGGGAAATTGATAATTATTCTGACAGTTTTCAGTAGAAAAATTTCCCCTGCTTTAGTAGAATCTGTTTGAAACATGTTGAAGAAATGTCTTGCAGAAGAGAAGTAATTCTCTTTTTAAGAAATAGCTAGTTTCTTCATAATACACTTGACTTTATAACATGACAGAATTTTGAAGTGTTGGATAGTGTCTTCAAATTTATAGGGGGGAAAAAGCAACTGGGAAGAAAGCAGAATACATTCCCCATCAAAGTAAACAACCTCTGGAAAACCTGGCCTGCCCTTCCTTCCTCCTTGGTGGGCCAAAGTCAGTAGAGTTGACAGCCTTCTACAGAGTGAACAAAAACGTACTTGGTTTCTTTCCCCTAAGAAACCAAGTGGTTGGGCCAGGGATTTAGCTCAGTGATTCGGCATCTGCCTTGCAAGCACAAGGTTCCTGGTTCGATCCCCAGTCATCACATACCACAATACTGGATGTGGTGACTCACACCCACCAGCAATCAGTACCACATACCACAGTGCTGGGCATGGTGGCTCCTGCCTGTCATCCCAGCACTCCAGAGGCAGAGACAGTAGGATTGCTGATTTTGAGGCTTGTCTGGTCCACATAGTGAGCTCAAGGCCAGCCTGAACTACAAAGTGAGACCTTGTCTCAAAAAAACAAATCAAGTGCTTATCAAGATAGCATCTGGTCACTTAGTTTACTTACTCTCACTAACCTGCTGTCTTAGTAAAGAAAAGCTTTTAGCATCCAAATCTCTTTTCTTTTTCTTCCTTTCTACTTTCTGGATCAGGTGAAAAGTAGCCAACCAATGTAAGACCTTCACCTTCACCTTCACCTTCACAGACCACTCAAGTAGCACCTTGTTCGATGCTCTCACCAGGGATTTGTATGTGACAAACCACATGGGTTTGACCCCTGGTACCAACCAAGAAAAAAGAAGAAGATTCTGCACTTCTCTGTTTACATGTATCTTTATCAATCCATTTATTCTAATTAAACCCAGAATACCTCATCACAGTAACACATTTAGGAACCCTTAAGGGTCTCCCAGTTTTCATTCTCATGTCTGTGTCCTGTCCTTTGTCTCCTGAGGGTCACTAAGGCTTTTTCAAATAGTAACTCAGTGAATATTTTTTCTCTTTCCAATTGTACTTTTGGCAAAGCCACAGGAGTCCGTTCCATGTTGTATAAACAACATAGACATCTTTGTTTTATATTGAAGGCAACTGTGAATGATTCCGGCATGGAATTAATATGAAGTAACTGTTTTTGAAAAGTAAACTTGAAATAGAACCAGTAACTTGGCAGTAATAGCTGGGAAGCTTTAATCCTATAGGCTTTTCCCCTTGATCTAGGAAGAAAAACCTGTAGTTAAAAGTGAAACCAATAGAGAAAATGGATATGCTATAATAAAACAATCATTCTGACACTTCTCTAAAAAGACTGAATAACATATTAAAATTCACCCACTAGTAAAGAGAAACTTTATGAACTGATAAATAATAAAAGTCAAATTTGGGAAGAGACCCAGACAAGGTCATGAAATTTTCTGAAATGTCTCTCCAGCAGAAAATATAATTCACTAAAAAATAATGTACCATTCTGCATTTGATAAGGACAAGCGTTAAATTATCAGACTTTAAATTATAAAATATCAAAACCTTCAGAAAATATGACAAAAATCAGAAAGGGCATCAGAAGCAGCATTTGCTGAAGGACTCCTCAAGACAGCTTTGGGCTGGGCGGTCACCATACATAAGTCACCGCCTTTCAAATTGGGTGGTGCCCTTTCTGCTTTCCAAACGAGGGCTCTGAGCTGTCTGTGGACTGTATAGAAAGTGTCCCAGCTCACAGAGCCAGTCCACACAAGCTTGGAGTTTGAGCCCAGGTTTGTCAACTGCAAAGCCCTTGACACGTACAATCGACAACCTCCAAAGGTCCAAGGAATCGGGCTTTACACTGTGGCCTGGTTGAAAACAAAATAAGAAAAGCAAAGGCAGGAATCATGAGGCATGTATTCTACAGCCAAAAGTAATTTGAAACAGATTTAGGGTTTTTTTTAATTGTGGCATTTGGTTTTAAATAAGGCCCTGCTCATAGATAAACAAACTGTTTGTAAAACCTGAGTCTAAATAATTTTATTCATCTTAAGGGGTCTTAGTCCAAGAAAGATGGAGATGACTATGGGCATGTCCCAAGTCACCAAGAGGGTGGGAGACACGTAGGAGAAAACGTTCTCGGACTAACCAGGAAGCCTCTCATACAGAACACAGAAAGTTTCTACACTTACCAAAGGTGGTAGATGATTTTTTTTTAAGTTACGTCTCTAGAACAAAAAATTATAATTAAGTATAACTAAATGAAAAGAGGACGAGGAATTTTAGACTGATTAATGTGAAAAAAAATTGTTTCAAATGAGAGGCTTTTATGGGTGGAGAATGTCTCCTGCAGAGGTACAATAAAGAGCTCTTATGACAGATAATAAATAATCAAACCAGACTCACTGAAGCATGAAATGTTGAAAATCGTCATGCCCAGGTGACTCTGAATAATTTGTTCTGTTTCAGCCATTTCAGTTTACTATAGATTTATTGGGTGGTTTTTCTGTTTTTGCATCCCAGTGGTAGTGCTAGAAAACCTAAGAAAGGAGTAGCATGAATCTTTTAGGAGGGTTCATCAGAACGTAAAACTATCCCAATTTGGGCTGGAGATTTAGCTCAGTGATTCCAGCACCTGCCTCTACAAGTGCAAGGTCCTGAGTTTGATCCCCAGCAACCACATACATTGCTGGGCGTGGTGACTCACACCCACCAGCAATCAGTACCACATACCACAGTGCCAGGTGTGGTGACTCATGCCTGTAATCCCAGCCCTCGGGAGGCAGAGGCAGGTGGATTGCTGAGTTCGAGGCCTGCCTGGGCTACAGAGTGAGTTCAGGGCCAGCCTGAACTACAAAGCAAGACCCTGACTCAAAAAAAAAAAAACTGTCCCAATTTTGCTGCTTATTAAGGGCTCATTCATTCATTCATTCATTCATTCAACAAAGATTGAGTAAGCTGTTAAAATAGATCAGGCGGGGTCCTGGGTTTGCAGACAGAGATGGTTGCAGGCAGCACCCGGTATGGTAGCAAGACCAAAATCATGAAGAAGAGATCACTGAAAACCAGAAGACCTTCATTATTAGGAAATATTCCTTAAGTGCTACAATTCATCCATTTCAAAAACCTCAACCTGTATTTACTTATTCAGATCCCAACGTGTAGCAGGCCTATGCTAGTCACAACAAAGTAGATCCTTACACCATGGAAATAGACTGAAAATTTACACATGTAAATGTGCAGTTTTAAAAGTGATAGTGCCAGGCATGGTGGCTCACGCCTATAATCCCAGCACTCGGGAGGCAGAGACAGGAGGATTGCTGAGTTCGAGGCTTGCCTGGGCTACATAGTGAGCTCAGAGCTAGCCTGAACTACAAAGCAAGACCCTGTCTCAAAAAAAAAAAAAATGGGGCCGGAGGGTTAGCTCAGTGGTTCCGGCGCCTGCCTCACAAGCGCAAGGTCCTGAGTTCGATCCCCGGTAACCACGTATAATGCTGGGCATGGAGACACGCCCACCAACAATCAACACCGCATACTACAATGCCGGACATGGTGGCTCACGCCTGTAATCCCAGCACTCGGGAGGCAGGGACAGGAGGATTGCTGAGTTCGCGTCGGCTTGCCTGGGCACCATAGTGAGCTCAGGGCCAGCCTGAACTACAAAGCGAGACCCTGTCTCAAAAAAAAAAAAAAAAAAAA
>PVIC010006215.1:0-55063 GCA_004025085.1 Thryonomys swinderianus | reverse complement strand
TTTTTTTTTTTTTTTGCTTTTTGGAGACAGGGTCTCGCTTTGTAGTTCAGGCTGGCCCTGAGCTCACTATGGTGCCCAGGCAAGCCGCCGCAAACTCAGCAATCCTCCCGTCTCTGCCTCCCGAGTGCTGGGATTACAGGCGTGAGCCACCACGCCCAGCATTATATGTGGTAACCGGGGATCGAACTCAGGTCCTTACAGCTTGCGAGGCAGGCGCCGGAACCACTGAGCCAACCCTCCGGCCCTCCCATGTTTAGTTTTTGAAGGAATCTCCACACCAATTTCCATTGTGGTTGGACTCATCTACCTCCCAAACATCTGTGCAGAAGAACTCCTTTTTTCCCATAGACTCAGTAGTCTTTACATACAAATATCATAATATTGAATTGCATGACACAGACATATTAATTGCTGTCTTCATCATAAATAAACATATCCAGCACCCTGGGACGTTGAGGCCGTAGGATAGGCAGTTCCAACCCCGAATGGCCACCTTAACAGCTTATCAAGACCTGTCCCAAAATTTAAAATCTTGAAAAAAGGCTGGAGTTGTAGCTGAGCCTGAGGGCCCTAGGTTTAATTCCCAATACCAAAAAAATCACTAAATCAGTTGATCAGTCAAGCAATTGGAAATGAAAGAATAAAATATTTTGGACACAATTTATTAGCACGTTTGGAATCTGTTGTCATTTATCGGCTCACATCTTAAGAACTCAACCTGAGTTTCACAACGTGAGTGCCTTTGTATCTCTTTAATAATCACCGGCAGCATCTCTAAAAGAATTTGTGTTTTGAGGAAGAGATAGAGCGTTGATTCTACCACTGTTAGGAAAGTGAGACACAAATGCAAAAGCAAAGTCTGTGGTGGGGACTTTCCACCTCCCTGTGGCCCACAAAGCTCTCGTGTTTCCTTGAGATGATCTCAGTCCCCTCCTCTGCTTCCCCGGGCTGCTCCGTGTCCTGTCCCTGTGCCCCTTCCCTGCTCCCAGCTACTCAGTATCCTTTGTCTCCTCCTTAGACAGAGGGCTCTGCAAAATCACGAGCCCGTGCCTCTCTCTTTCTGTTGCTCAAGTTGTCTGGGTCACTGTGGAGTGCAGGAATTTAAAACTTACTATCAGGGGCCCGAGGGTTAGCTCAGTGGTTCCGGCGCCTGCCGCGCAAGCGCAAGGACCTGAGTTCGATCCCCGGTAACCACATAGAATGCTGGGCGTGGAGACTCACGCCCACCAACAATCAACACCGCATACCACAATGCCAGACATGGTGGCTCACGCCTGTTATCCCAGCACTCGGGAGGCAGAGGCAGGAGGATTGCTGAGGACGCGGCGGCTTGCCTGGGCACCATAGTGAGCTCAGGGCCAGCCTGAACTACAAAGCGAGACCCTGTCTCAAAAAGCAAAAAAAAAAAAAAAAAAAAACTTACTATCAGATTATTGGTTTCAGCTCAACTGTGGCTGAATTGGCTTTGACAAAGTTAAAAGCAGTCAGTTTTTCTACAGATATGTAAGGCCACAGACAAAGCATTCAGCTCCAAATAAGCTGAGTCGGACACAGTGGTGAGTGCCTCAGCATGTGGGAAGCTGAGGCAGAAGGATTGCTGTGAGTTAGCGGTCAGCTTGGTCTACGTAGTGAGTTCAGGGCCAACCTGAACTGTATAGCAAAGCCCTGTCTCAACAAGCCAAAGCCAAATAAACAAAAAACAAAACAAACAACGATAACAAAACAAGTGATAGAGCACCAATTCCAAAAAATTAAGAATTCTACCTGAGTTCTATAATAGAGACAACTTTTGTTTTGTTTTATTTTGTTTTGTTTTTTTGAGACAGGGTCTCGCTTTGTAGTTCAGGCAGGCCCTGAGCTCACTACAGTCCAGGCAAGCCTCAAACTCAGCAATCCTCCTGCCTCTGCCTCCCGAGTGCTGGGATGACAGGTGTGAGCCACCACACCCGGCACTGTGGTGTGTGGTATTGATTGCTTGTAGGCACGAGTCACCACATCCAGCATTGTATGTGGTTACCGGGATCAAACTCAGGACCTTCCGCTTGTGAGGCAGGCGCGGGAACCACTGAGCTAAATCTCCAGCCCCTATACAGAGATTTTCTAAGTGAAGGAAGGAAGGAAGGCTGTGCCACCAGAATCGTTTTCCTTTCTGAGGTGGCTCTTTTGATTTGAATGACAACACCTTCATGTAGACACGCCCGGGTCACCAGAATGACATGTTCCTTCCCGCCTCAAACGCCAGCAGGTCCCATGAAACCTGTTTCGTAGCAGCACCACAGCGGCCTCCTTAGATAGTCAGGGGCCAGCCTTGCGCTTCCCAGCCCTCTCTGCCTCTGCCCTGAACCACACCTCTCCAGAAATATTCGCCTTCTTAATGAGAACCATATTTAAAAAAAAAAAAAAGTTTGCCTGACCCGCCAAAACGCCTGGGCAATCTGTAATGTCAGCTTCAGACGACACATGTCTCATGAAAGCCTGGGGGCCGGGCTCGTCTGGCAGGGTGAGTTCTGTCCCACATCTTTATGAGAAAGAAGGACAAAACTTCTGTTTTTGGCATTTTATATTGGAGTCTGTTTTAAGCGAGGAAGGGAAAAAAATAGCAATGTAGAGTCTAGACAGAGGAGATGGGGTGAAATCTGGAAGCCATTCACCGCCGCGAGGGCAGCGCAGCCGTCGGCAGTGGGATCACCTTACACCGCCTAATTACACGTGAAAAACGTGCGCGGCCTGCCGTGGGCCCCGGGGAGCAGGGCCTGGGGCGGCCGCGCGTGCGGACTGCGGCGTCTGGACTCGCGTGCTCCGGATACAGTGAGGTTTTTCAGGGAAGTAGCTATTCCTCTCTCACCTCCCAAACGTCCTCCCCAAAAATGTAGTCTGTCTGAAATTTGGCAAATGGGCACATCCTTGGAAGGACGTTGAGATGCGAAAATAGGCTGACAGAAGTGAAATGAGACACACGGCCGGTGTTAAGAGCCGTGAGGTCCGAGGGCTTCTCCGAGGGGCTGATCAGGGCTCCGCTGATGTCGGTGATCGCTTCTGAGGCAGCAGCGTGGCGGCTCCAGCACTCGCGGCCTTGGGCTGGGCAGAGGCCTCTGTTCCGTGCAGGATAATGATCTTTAGAGTCCTTTAATAGGGTGTCTTTTTCCAGGCATTCAAAGCATTTTTCGAGATCAGGACGGGAGGGTGTGTGGCAGGAACGGAGTCGGCGGAGGGTGGGGTGGAGGTGCTGACAGTGCACGGCGTCCTCAAAACTAGAAATGACAAGGGAGAAGCCTGGAGTTCACTGCTGTCAGAGAGCAGACCCAGCCATGTACGCATGTGTGCACACGTGCGTGTAAGGAAGAGACAGATAAGAGAATATGACAGCTTTAGAAAGCCAGAAATAAAACGGAATGACTTGCCCAGGTATTCAAAGCGACCTCTGTGATGGGGACAAAAGAGGAAGCGCCCCTCACTGCCCCGCACCTCCAGCTTCAGGAGAAAGCGCTGCGTCCAGCAGCCGTGGTTCTCCGCCACCGTGTAGAAGTCGTTTTTATACTTTCTGCACCACCCCCCCACCTCCCTCCTTTCTTTCTCCAAATCTTTGCTTCGGCCTCAGAAACTCATCCAAGTCCACAATTTGGTGCTTTGTTGGAACTTGGCAAAGTCCAGTGACCCATCGTCATGAGGATGTGGGTGCCTCTGGGTGGCAGCTGGCCTCGCAGCTGCTTCCAGGTAGGTGTCCCCAGCTCAGAGCCAGGTACGGGGAAGGCGGGGGGTGTGGGTGATGTTGAGGTCTAGCTAAGCGGGGTGCGCCATGCCACAGTCCAGTAGCTCACTAGAGGATGAAGCTAGGGCATTGCACACAGTGCCTCACTGCCCTGTGCGTTGAACACCCTGAGTGGCTAGCTCAGGTCCCCTGAACGTCACCCCTATGTCCTGACTCTCCAGGCCTCAGCCAATCAACAATTTACACTCAACAGTTGCCCATCTTGACTGCATGTGTAAAAGCAGCACCCCTGCTCAGGGAAGCTGGAGGCGGTTCTCTGAAATCATCCCTGGAGTCTGTGTCCTGTCTCTGTGCCTCGCCCTCTCGGTTAGGGTCAAGATACCAACACACAGCCAACCACAAGGGGGAATCTCTTTACAATCCTTAAGGAGGAGTGGCCTGCGCGGTGCTGAGTGGGAAGACACGGTGCAGTGCACAGAGCCCTGCAGGGAGGGGACAGGGCTGGCCAAGGTGCTTGCTCAGGGGGGAGGTCACCCGGGCCCAGGTCCTACAGCCAAGATTCCACTTTCCTGTCAGCAGGACCCTCCGTTGCACAGACAGGGACCCCGTCCACGCTGACGACAGGGATACCCGGGCTGTGTAATGATGCCTATGAAATGTTTCTCCCTTGCTATCTATAGGAAGAAAGTTCTGGAGCCCTACAGAGGCCAAACTTCACCAGTGTACTAGTCCCTTGTGTAAAGTGTTACAGTGTTTGTACAGAAGCTACGCTCAACATCCCAGATATTTTCGCCACTCTCCAGATTACTTGTAATACCTAATATGATGCAACTGCTAGAAGTAGTCACTACATTGATCGTTCAGGAATACTGACAAGTCTGTAGATGCTCAGTACTGACGGAACTAACTGCACAGCACACCAGGAGTCCACGACATCTGGGCCACGGGCCACAGCCAATCTGTGTCCTGCTGGGATGAGGATACACAGCAGAAGGTAAGCAGCAGGGAGTGACTGGATCTCCATGTGTATTTACAACCGCATCTCATCACTTTCATTACAGCCTGAGCTCCAGCTCCACCCCCTGTTAGACCAGCAGCACCACTAGACTCTCATAGGAGCTGGGACCCTGGGATCCAGGCTGTGGCTCCTCAGGAGAATCTACCTCCCGGGAATTGGCAGTGGAGCTGAGGCGGTGATGCTAGCAACGACTAGTGCAGCTACTGCAAATGCAGATAAACAGGAGCAGGGAGATTGGGCTGCACAGATCCATGACCAATCAGTGCCTGGCAGACTCAGACTGAATCCCTCGCAGCGAATGACAATCAGGCTGCCTCTGGCGACAGCCGTTCCCGTGGCAAGGGAGTCACTGCACCTCACACACAGCTGTCTCTTCTGACAGAATCTAAGTCAGAATCTCGTTATTTCACTTGCCGATTCTGCCTGCACCTCTTTCCCACACTATGTGCTTTTCTCAGTCATAGTCTTGGGGAGCCCACAAGCTAATTCTAGCCAATCAAGGAAAAGAAACCACTAGGGTGCTTTGAAAAGGTGAAAAGACCTGCAAAACCATCCTCCGATCTGTGGGAAAAAAACAAAACAAAAACTGTCTTCCATAAAACCGGCCACGGTGCTAGTCCTAAGGGGGCGGTGTTCCTTCATGTGTGCTCAGTAGCAGTGGCACAGCAGTGAAAATCAATTTTCTCTTCCAAGTTCACCAATGCCCATTTACCTGCCCGTGACTTCAAGTGGGTTTAAACATCTTCGGAACGAAGCCCCTCTTACCCTCCCCAGGAGGGGCAGCAGCCTCTCTGGAGGGTTCTGAGGGCTCCCCATCATGGCAGCCACACACCACCATGCCCCGAATCCACGGATGTCCTCAGAGAGCTCCAGGGTCTTCAGGGCAACCCCCGTCTGTAGATACTACCATAGCGAAACTCTCCACAGCCTGGTCATTAATTCATTCACTCATGTCTTCTCTCAACTAATATTCATTCCATCCACTTTCGGTCATGAACAGTGGGGGCCGGGGAGAGAGATTGGGGAGCATCCCAGGAGCCCCGGGAAGAGGCTTGTAAGGACGTGGACGAGAGGCTGATCTGGTGGATGGCACAGGGGAGGATCCACAACACTTCCCTCGTCACATCCAGGGCTGAGCCCGCCAGGTTCTCCCGGGACCAGGAGGAACTGTGGCATGGACAGACAGGCCCCAGAGAGGAGGCCCACCCCGACAGGACACCTACGAGCCACACAGGCGTGTGCACAGATCGAGCTCAGCGCTGTGGGCCACTTACTACCTGCCCGCTTTATTCTGCAGAAAGCAGCCATTTCTCATGAACAGTTAACACATCTCCGCGTAGTCTAAGCCTTGTACTTACTTCAGTACTTCCTTGGCCACCTCCTGTTGATTTAAACACAGCCAGCACTGGGCACAGCTGCACACGCCTGTGGTTCTAGCTATTCAGGAGGCTGAGGCAGAAGGATCTTTAAGCCTGGGAATTTGAGACCAGCCTGGGCAATATAAAAAAGAACTCAGCTCATAAAATGGAAGATGAGACCAGCGTGCTGCTGAGCATTTTGCCGCTTTGATTGAGTTCACAACACAGGGGCGCCGCCAGAGAGCTGCCGGTGGTGACGGAGACACGGGCATCCACAGGCCTTCGCCAAGCGCCCCCTCTGACCACGGCGCCTCCCACAGAGCGCAGAGCCGGTGACTCCATGAGAGAAGGGTGTGGCCCAGGGTGAGCACTCAGAATGAGCCTGAGGAAGATACCACGCCAGTGCCGCTCAGGAAAATGGGCTTCTGGACCCTCTGAGCCCTGGATCCCACATGCACATGATTACTTTTGCTCTTTTCTTGACAGCATCCAATTTTCTACGCCCTCTGGAACTGTGCGAGCTCTACAGACCCTCAGAGAGCTTCCGACATGCTGACGCGCTGAGACACAGCCCAGTGAACGGCGCACGGTGGCACCACGGTGGCCCCTAAGATCTGCGGCCCAGTGACACCACGGTTGGGTCGGCTCATGGACTCTGGCTCTGCCACGCTGGCACATGGCAGAATCCCCTGGCGGCAGTAGCCTCTCAGAACACGGCCCGTCACGTGACTCGTGCTCAGATCTGAAGCACAGGCCAGCAATGAGGACGCGCGTGGTGACCAGCCAGAGCCCGAGATGGATGTCAAGGTCGCAGCCCCGCGACTGTGGCCCTCGGTGTCCCTGGGGCTTCAGGGCTCCCGGCCTTCCAGGCAGGCCCCGGCCTTGCAGGGTACACACAGCAGGCTCAGCTCTGGCCAGAGCCGCCCAGGACTACAAGGTATATTTCAGAAGTCTGATTCCCGCCCTCGCCGCTGGCATGGAGTGGTACGGGGCACACAGGGGGAGCCAGGAGGAATCCTGCTTCCGCCCCAGCTGAGCGGCCGGGGACAGCTTCCTGAAGCTCTGGCCGGCCTCATCTCACCATCTTCTTCCCGGAGAAACTGAGGCAGCAATTCTGTCCTTCCTGGGTCTCGAAGCCGCAGGTGACCGGAGGTAAAATGCCTGGTATATGGTGATCCTCGTCAGCACAGCCCTGGTGGCAGGAGTGGGCATCACCCCTGAAACCTCTCACCCCTATGTGCCATCCAGGGACAGAACTGGCCTCTGCGTGGTTGTCTCCTGGAGGCAGAGAGGCGGCTCCAAGCCGCCGCCGCGGGACTCGGGTCCAAGGGTCAGAGGCAGGGTAGGGCCGCCGAGGAGAGGGACGGACATCAGGGAGGCCGTGGGCGCAGGGTGGACGTCGTCCTGACCAAAGGGCCTGGGGCGGCCATGGAGGGAGCTCTGGCGCGGGCCCTGGCATCGAGCCGGAAGCGCGCCCGGCCTGTCCAGCCCCTCCACGTCCCTCCGTTTTTATCGGTTCCCCTTTGCAGCCGTGACTGACCACGCTCTTCATGGTAGCTGGTGCCTGTGCCCAGCGGTTTAATTCTTTGTGTGTCCTTCTCCGCTCCTCTCCCTTCCTCTACCCACTGATCCTCCTCTCCCTCACAAAGGATCTCGCTCCCTATGTCCTATCAGCTCTAATTTCGCACTTACGTAATGAAGTCTCCTTATGTAAAAATGAGAGAACATTCATGGCTACATGAAAGAAGCCATGTGACATTTAAGCTCTCATCTCTGAAGTATTTCACTTCACATATGGTCTCAAGGGGCATCCGTTTTCCTTCAAATGACTCAAGTGTACCCTTCTTCACAGCAAAGTAGAACTGCACGGTATGTGAATATCCTATTTTTATTCATCTATCTGTTGATGGACGCATGGCTTGCTTCGAACATTTAGCAGTGGTGTGTTGTGCTGCTGGCAGCACGGGTATGCGTGGATGGCTGTAATATGTCTTTGACTCTTTGGGCAGCGTACTCCGAAGAGGCCTAGCTGGATGAAATGCGGGAGCATTCCTCCACCCTGCGCCTCAGCCTCACCAGCGTTGGTTAGTATTTGATTTCTTCATAGTGACCAGTGTTTCTGGGCTCAGAGGCAATCTCAGTGTTATTTAATTTGCGGTTTTTCTAATGACCGAGAAGTTGAACAGTTTTTCACGTATCTGTTGGGCCATTTGTACTTTGTCTTTAGCGCTGGTGTCCTGTGGACCAATCACCTTTTTCTCTTCCTTTCCCCTTCCCTTTTCCTTTCTGCACAGAGTTTTATTCTAGTACCAGTAAACGTTAAGTCAAAAGAAGAGCTGGAGGGCCAGGGATCCAGCTCAAGAGGTACCGCGCCTGCCTTGGAAGGACAAGGATCTGGGTTCAATCCCCAGTAACGCAAAAAAAAAAAAGAAAAGAAAACCTGGAGTGAGCCTCAGGTCTGAGCAGTGCGGTCTCTCTACCTCCCTGCGGTGACAGAATATCACCACGTCAGCAGCAAACACTCTGCTGTAGCAGTGCGCTGTGTCGGCTATATTTCACATGCGTGTATTCTCAAGTGCGGAAGGACACATGGAACCATCCGGTCACTGGCCCAGCCCCCCCCCCCCCGCAGGAGTGGAAGTGGACAGCATCCTTCCTTCTGCTCTTCTTATATTTCGGAATTCTTGGATTTTTTTATATACTCACTTTTTTTTTTTTGGAGACAGGGTCTCGCTTTGTAGTTCAGGCTGGCCCTGAGCTCACTATGTAGCCCAGACAAGCCTCGAACTCAGCAATCCTCCTGCCTCTGCCTCCCGAGTGCTGGGATGACAGGCGTGAGCCACCATGCCTGGCTATATACCCATATTTTATAATTTTTTAAAATTTTCATTGCCTCTGATAAAGGTCCTGACCTGCCGTGACCTGCCGTGTGTGATCACAGCCACAGCCAGTCACGCCCGAGGGCACTGTGGGGATGTGTGTTAGCACGTACAGTGGAACTTGCTTATGAACTCAATTCGTTCCTGAGGGCTGCTTGTAACTCAGGCTGGTCCAGGAAGGCTCAGGCTCCTCCACACAGCCTTCCAAGTCTCTCCCCGTCGCCAGGCACACGTGTGTCCTTAGAGACCCTGGCCTGGGATTCCTCAGTAACATCACACAACAAAGGATGCTGCTGTGTTCCTCAAAACTGTAAGAGTTAAATCTAAAACTGAGACCAGCTGAAAGCATAAGCGGCCAGTGTTCAGGCTGTAACACAAAACTTTGCTTGTAAATTAAAACTAAAATTCTAGTTGTTACCCAAGTTGTTCCTATGTCAGGCTGGTCGTAACTCAAAGCTCCACTGTGCCTGTGTTATTTTTAACCTTTCCATTCTCACTGTTGGGGCAGCCTCTTTCCACGGAAGAATCCGGCCACCTCCTGGCAGCAGCTTCCCCTGCGGCCCTGCTCTGACCCCCAGCCGAGCCCCAGCCCGGGGCTCCCTCCCCCCTCCCTCCCCGGGCCGGCTGCCGGCACAACCGCTCTGTGGTCCTGCGGTTACACACCGCCCTGCCCGGATCCAGCAGCCGCACAGCTCTGGGCCTCCTGCCCTCTTCACTGCAGCCCTCGAGGGTGGCTCTGCCCCACCTGGCTGAGCCCACCCACTGCCAAGGCAGCCTCTTCCTCACACATGTGCACAGGGGCCAGGCGAAGCCAGCAGGAGGCCCTCAGGGACCAGTGCCCCACGCGGTGGAGACGGGCTGGACGGGCGGCCTGGGCGGAGCAGCCCGCAGACCCTCGGGGCCAGCTTCCTTCTCGCCCCTCCCCGCCGCCTTCCTGACACGGGTCGGGGGTCTGGGGACCTCTCTTTCCCTGTCGTCTCCCCTGATGGACGTTTCTCCCGCCCAGTGGTTCACTGCCCTAACCCCTCTTATTTTTTTCCCTTCATCTTCCTTCCCCAAACCTCTCACTACTTAGACTGTGGCACAAAAAAACCCTAGTTTATGTGTTTTGTATAGTAAATAAAAATAATCCTGTTACTTTAATTCTTTAACTTTTAAAAATTATTTTTCCGAAGTATCTTAAGTAAATGTTAGAAGTCGAAGGGTTCAGGTTGTATTACTTGCTTAATGTAATTTCTCAGTGTTAAAAGACTATTTTTTAGAGCAAGTCTGTCAAGTTCACAGCAAAACCGAAAGAAAGGTAAAAAGCTTTCCCTCCCGCCCTCCCTTCGCACATGCACAGCCCCCACTGCCGGGTGCCCATGTGCTCAGACCACAAACCCACGTGATACACCTCCAACAACCATGGCCATTAGTTCACACTAGGGTTCACGCTTGACGCTGTCCATTCTGTAGTTTGGGATTAAGTTTTAAGTAACTTTTTAAAAAATTCCTGGGCCAGAGATTTAGCTCAGTGGTTCCAGCGCCTGCCTAGCAAGCGCAAGGCCCCTGGTTCATCCCCGGAAACCACATACAATGCGGGGCATGGTGACTCATGCCCACCAGCAATCAGTACCACGTAACCACAGTGCCGGGCGTGGTGGCTCACGCCTGTCATCCCAGCACTCGGGAGGCAGAGACAGGAGGATTGCTGATTTCCAGGCTTGCCTGGGCTCCATAGTGAGCTGAGAGCCAGCCTGAACTACAAAGTGAGACCCTGTCTCAAAAAAAAAAAAAATTCCTAATGAAAATTTGATTTTTTTTGTTTTTATAATTGTGATTGGATAGCTCATTTAACTTGTTTCTTTATTTTGAATTCACCATTATGTTGCGTCAGTTCATGAACAATTCTTTCCACAATTCTGGCGGCAAAATTTGTTGCACAATATATGTACTATGCTTACACTTCAGTTGCCAAAAGAATCAGGAAAATTTAAGTTCATGAATCAAAGTGCTAAGGTATTCTAAACTTTTTCTTTGATAGTTTTTGAAAATCTATATTAATGATTTCTTTCAAAAACTCATTTGCCTCACACAAGGCTTTAAGGTTTACTAGGTCAACAAAGTCAACACCCTTTACTAAGGGTAAAAATTTAAAAGGAAAACTAAAAGTGAGAACTGGAAACTTCCAGGGGCCGGATCAGCCATCCAGTAGTCTGTTCACGACCGCCCCAGAGCCTGTGTTTCCCGGTCCCCAGCAGGGAGGACCCCAAGGGTTGACTGTCAGCCCATTGGGCCTGTGAATCTCAGTCTATTCTCAGGTACAGAAAGAGTGAAGGACTCAGAAAAGACTCCAGAGCAGGGACCTCCCGCAGCGCTCAGGTGACCTGGGCACACTGGCACGTGCAGGGAGCAAGTATCGTTGGTGGGCACAACCAGGTGGAAGGAGCTGGACCGCCCTGAAGGATCCACCAGCACCAACCAATGTTACTATCTCAGCAGAAAAGAGAGTGTGTATGCTGTCCGAGGCATGATCGAAACATTTAAATTTTTTAAATGTATTACACTAAATAACACACGTCATTGTTAGGTAGCATAAGCTACCAGGGCCCCTCTATCGCTTCTTCTAGTCTTTCTTTCTCCGGGGTTGGCGGGTGTGAGAGGCTGACCACAGGAAATGAATCACTTCCTGCGGTCATGCCTCTGCCCACAGTGGAGCTATTTTTAATGGTCTACATAGATCATAAATCCAACCCTGGGTGTGTATTTTATTTGTGTAACAAGTGCCCAATAAGTTTGGGTGGGGATGGAGACAAAAAAAAAAAATGGGAAGAACTGAGCCAGTCAGGAGAAAAACATTAAAAAAAATTCCCCCTTCAAAAAAAAAAAAATCCCCCAGTAGAGTCAATTTTTTGGTAACTTCTGCTGGAACACTTGTCACAAAGAATGCCTGCCTGAGAATGACTCCAATGGTGATTTCTCGCTCCCCAGGGAAGAAAGTCATGTTTAAACTGACTTCCACAGATTGTATATTGAATTACTCAGAACGTTCTAGCCACTGGTCAGAACGAGTTTTGACAAACTTTCTGCCTTTGAGCAATGCTAATTTTTTCACTTCAAATGCGATCGCAAACGTGGAATACCTTTCCTAAGAGGTCTGCAGATGAGCCATCACTTTACTCTAATGGGGTTCTTTCAGGCTGCAGAGACAAACACCAGAGCGAGCTGCCTGGAGCGACAGGAACATACTGTGCCAGCTCTGCCCGCTGCAAGCCTCCCTCTTCTGCTGGCAGGCAGTGTCTTCTTCCTCTTCATACAGCACCCTTCCTCTGACCCCAGATTTCTATTCTTATAAAGACACTAGTCAGGGCAGGGGTTTAGCTCAAGTGGTACACGTTTACCCTGAAAACACAAGAGCCTGAATTCGAAACCCAGTATCACACACACACACCCCCATAGGGCTACCACCCACTCCAGTTACTTTTACAAAAACATTATCAACTTACAAAGAACTTCAGTGTGTAACATTGTTACAACCTGGCAAACTCATTAAAAGTTGAAAATGGGGCCAGAGGGTTAGCTCAGTGGTTCCGGCACTTGCCTCTCAAGTGCAAGGTCCTGAGTTCAATCCCCGGTAACCACATACAATGCTGGGCGTGGAGACTCATGCCCACCAACAATCAATACCACATACCACAATGCGGGTGTGGTGGCTCATGCCTGTTATCCCAGCAGTCGGGAGGAGAGACAGGAGGATTGCTGAGTTCGAGGCTTGCCTGGGCTACATAGTGAGCTCAGAGCCAGCCTGAACTACAAAGCAAGACTCTGTCTCAAAAAAAAAGAAAAGTTGAAAATGTCATTAAATTTAAAAAATTAATAGGCCTAACATACAGCACATCCTAGCCTGGCCTTGCCCACCTCCGACATGCTCAGCTAGTCACCCACCTTGGCCTGCAACCGGCAAACCCACCTGACGCCAAGCCTGTTTCATAACAAAGTGTTGGAAATCTCATGTAAGACGCTGAATTCCTGTATCCAAAACTCGCCAGCCGTGTGGACAGCGCACCGGCGAGCTGGGCTCTCAGCCCTTGTATCGCGGGTCCACTGGGAGTTTTGGTCCCTGCAGCCGCCTGTTATCTGTGGGAGGGGAGGGCAGCGACAGGGATGGGGAGAGAGATTGTTCTTGGTCACTTAGAAAAGATCCTGACTAAAAAAAGTACAGCTTCTCCACAGTGTGTACCCGCTTTGCACCATTATGAAGCTCAACAATCACAAGCCGAACCATGGTAAATTGGGGGCCATTTGTACCCCACACTCTAAGGTACAGGGCACAAGGATGTCAAAGTAGAAACTGGAAGGAAGGCCTCATTCCGCCCCAGCAGGTAGAAAGGCCACGAGCTGAAGTGGGCATTGTGTCGCAATTCGCCCCACACTGGACTTCGTAGCGAGCTCAAGGCTGCCTCTTCCCGTTTGCACCCACCATAGTCCGGGCCCCTCAGGCTCTGGGTTGGGGCAGCTTCCTGTGCCGCCAAGTGCGGGCAGCATTTTCTCAGGGGGCGTCTGCTCAGTCGTCCCGCTGACCACTCTGCTGACGACCTAGGATTCAGGAACATTCCGGGTCGTACCCTGCAGACAGTCTTTCATATGCTCAGCTTCTTCTAGAACCTGCAGCATCACCGAGCTGTCTTCCGTGAAGGCCGAGACGGGGGTCAGCAGGCTTCTGGGCAAGGCCAGGTGGGAGGGCCGTGGGCGCTGTAGATCACCGCTCCCTGGAGCCTTCTCCGCCAGGGTCTGGAGCCTGGCCGTTCTCCAGAAAGCTGAATTTATGGGCCCTGAAGTTTGACTTCTATAAAATTTTCACACATCATGCAATGTTCTTCTGATTCTTTTCCATTCATTCAAAATCGGGCACCTATTCTCAGCCAGGCACCATCGCGAAGGGCCGTGGGTTAGCTGTGTGCTCCAGAGGCATCTCTTTCAAGGCTAGGATTTTCCTCCCTGCTCTGGGCATCAGGCGAGATGAGAGCTGAAACCCTGAGAAGTTGGCCATTTATTTTATTTTATTTTATGCAGTAGGATGGGCTTGAACCCAGGGCTTTCATACTGAGCTACATCCCCAGCCCTTTTGTTTTTTTTTTAAGACAGAGTTTCCCTAAATTGTTAAGCTGCCCAGGTTCAACTTGAACTTAGAATCCTCCTGCCTCAGCTTCCCAGTGTTCTGGGATTACAAGCGTGTGCTGTCATGACCTTGAGAGGCTCCAAAATTCTCTCTCCTACTGTGCAAACCCACGAACACCACGAGTCTCCCTACGGAACCTCCAGCCCTCCCTCTGCCCTCCTCCTGCCCCGCGAGCCTCAGGCCCTGGCAGTCTGCTGTAGCCATTTCATGGTCCATATCACCTCACCCGTTTGCCAGCTTCGCAGAGCCCAGAGCAGCCCTCGGTCAGCCCTCCCCCAGCACCGGCGGAGTGAGGAGAACACCCCAGGAGGGCCGTGGCTCCACGGCCATGTTTTAGGCCGTAGCTCCCCTCGCTCTGTGCGAGGGAAACCCCTGGGCCTCGGCCTGCCAGAAACCACTCCGGCTGGGGAGGGTGGTACAGACCTGCACCCCAGGATCCAGCTAGTGATGCCCATTCCACCCAGTAATTAATAAATCACCAAGCAGAGCCTTTGTGCCTCTGGCAGGGGCGTATCCCGTAAGTACCAGCTCTGTGACGAGAACATAAAATAAGAGACACGGCCTGCCCGGGTTCACACCCATGGCTTCTGTCACTTTCCTTTCGGTGGGGCTAAGTAACCCGGCGTACGCCATGTAAGGAGGACAGGTTTACTTGGCTGATGCTTTCTGTGGGTTTGGGGCATGATGGACGGCTTCTAGGCAGAAGCCGCATGGCCAAGAGGCCTAGCAGAGGAGACTACTCGACCCCCGCGGCCAGGAAGCACAGCCTGGGGACGGGAGCCGGGAGGGAGCTGACGCCTCTGAGCAGCTCCTACCTCCTCACCGCACAGACCAGTCCACGGACGGGTAGAACATCTCCATACCCGCTCACCTTCCACACACACAAGACCCCCTGAGGAACATTCTAGATCTTAACCGCATCACCCAACATGACAAGACCATCACGTAGGCTCCGGATCGTGACATCTCCAGGACACGGAGTGTCCGTTGAAGTACTTGGCACAGACTGAGGACAGAGGCCTGTGGCAGCCCAGGCGTCCTCACACCTGAGGGACGTTTGCTGATTCTCCCGCCAGGTGTGCTGGGACAGGAGCAGGTGCTCCTTCACCCCGCAGGGACGGCTTACGTCACGCGCTCAGCCAGCTTCACGTTGCTGGATGGCAGCTTTATCTCCTCGCGCTCCTGAGGCCTCCAGATGACTCAGGGACTGGAGCAGCTTCTTGCTGGGGCCCTCGGGTTCAGGAGCACCCTGCCCCCACCCCCATGACCGTGCTCTGTTTCCTACTGCTGCACATGCTCAACATGGCGCCACTCCGAGGGGCTGACTGTCTCCTCCTCTGGTCCTACTCAAGCTGCTCAGCGCTGGCTTCAGAGCCTGACCTCAGTACGCCTCCGTGACTCAAGGACCAGGCCGGGTGGCGCAAGGCAGGACCACGGCAGGGCGGGAAGCTGGTATGACCTGAGGTTCAGCTGTACCCTGGTCTTCCCAGTGCTGTGGGTCACCTCTGTCAACCGCACCCCGAAATACGAACAGCCTGTCAGGTAACTATGGCTCACAGAACCTCTTTACCACAGAGAGTGACCAAGGGGGACCCTTTTTTAAAAAATGAAAATACATGAGTGGAAAAGCAAATAGGAGCTAGCCCAGGGGATGAGATATTTTTATTCCCAGAGTGTAGTTTTTGTTCCCATCGCATTGGCTCTCAGATGCAGATGCAGCTCTTACTCCTTTTTTAGATTAAGGATGAATATTAATTACATTCAGTTTTGCTACTACCAGGGAACTAAACCACTGAGGATGTGAACTTGGGCTGCTGCGCTCCTAGATATCTACGTGGAAAGGCACCGCTTCGACTCGGAGGACTAAAGGGAAACTTTAGTTCTTATGAACGTTTTGTGGTTTTTCTGCCTCAAAATCCCTTGGGCGGCCCAGTCCTAAGTTTGACCTCCCCTAGGGCAAGAGTTGGGTGCCGATCCTGACCCCACCACCTCTCTGCCCTCACGTCAGGGCTGCCGGGCTGAAGAACTTGTCACTGTTTAGGGACCAAGTGGGCGCAAGAGTACTCAGCGCGGCGGACCGCCTTCCTCACGGGGCAGCAAGGGACAACGGGAGAAAGCGGCCAACTAGACACACGGGTGTGTGTTCACCAGCTCGGGCTGCCATGGCGGAGTACCAGAGTGGGCACCTGGAACCACAGAGGGCACTTCCTCACAACCGTGGAGGATGGAAGTCCACGATCAGAGTCATGACGGGCCTGGGGTTCTGGGCAGGGCTCATCTCCTGATGCAGGAACAACCTTCGTGTTGCATCTTCACATGGCTGGGGCGGTGGATTTAGAGAGAGGGAGACGGAGGACTCTGGCATCTATATTTTTAAAGTCCCTAATCCCGTCAGACCAAGGCTCCACCCTTATACCCTTAATTCCTTCCTTAGACACCATCTCCAAATATGGTTGCCGAGTCTGATAACACCTCCGACTTTCCGCCATCCCCTGGTCTTAGCCCCACCTCTTGGTCCTGGTCTTTGTGTCATGGAGTTGGGCGACGGGACCTCAGCATGTTATTCTGATGGGACACAAACATTCGGGCTACTTCCCATTCCCCACCTCTGCTTCGTTGTTTCAGACCTGCTCCCTGGACATGACACTTCCTGGGTGTTTTCCCCTCGGCCCCATCAGATGAACCGAAGCGGGCTCAGCTCTCCCGGGTCAGCATGGCTGTTCTAAACAAGATGAAGGGTAACAGCCAGGCGTGGTGGCTCCCGCCTGTCATCCCAGCACTCGGGAGGCAGAGACAGGATTGCTGAGTTCGAGGCTTGCCTGGGCTACACAGTGAACTCAGGGCCAGCCTGAACTACAAAGCGAGACCCTGTCTCAAAAAAAAAGAAAAAAAAGATGAAGGGTAACAAACGCAGAGGAAAGGAGACCCTTGCAACTGTGGGTGGGAAGGTGAGTCGGTATAGCCATTGTGGGACGTATGTGCCGCCTGGCGTCATCAGCTCATGAGGGGACGAAGCCAGCACGGCTCATATACGCAGCGGAACACCGTCGGCCGTGGGACAAAATCCTGTGATTCGGGCCAACACGGACAGACCTGGATGACGTCTTGTCGCGTGAAGTAAGGAGGCAGAGCAATAGTACTAGAGGCTGGAAGGGGAGGAAACGGTAGGGAGGGATTGTCCGTGGGCAGAGTGAGCCCGCAGCACAGCAGGGTGAGTGTGGGTGATAGCATTATGGTGTGCTTACGTCACACAACTAGAAGAGGAGATGCTGAATGTGCTCACCACAAAGCAGGAGTAAATGTGAGAGCTTATGGATTTTATGTGTGTGTGTATACAATTATATATATTTATATATATAAATTTATATATGTACTCTTATATATTTATATATTTACTTTTGTATATTTATAGATACATATAAATTTTATATATAAATTTGACATATATCATATATAATATGGCATGTATATGTCAAATTTATATATAAATGTCAACTTTATGTAGATAAATTTATATATATAAATCAGTGACCAAATATTTTATATTTATATATATTTTATATTTCCATCAGTGACCAAATTTTTTAAAATATATATATAATACATATATATAATGTACTGTACCCCATAAGAATAAAATTAAATAATAAATAATTATTTAAATAAGAAGAACCTGACTCATCAGGAGCTGCCTTACGAAGGGGAGAGAGATAAAATAAATAAGGAATGGACAAGAAAATCTAGTCGGTGCCCCTTTATTTTACTCACTTCCTCTGTGAGAGTAAGTTAAGTCTCATTTGTCCTCAACTTTACACTTTAAATAATCGGCCTGTTCCTAATGGAAAACCTTTTTCCATTCTTTCTTTCCCCAACAGATCAGTATTTTTCAATTTTTTCTTTCCCCAACAGATCAGTATTTTTCAATTTTTCAAAAACTTACTGTCCTGAAAATTCCCAGCTGCCCACCCTTTACCTGCAGAATTTAACCAGGGTCCTCGGTGTCGTGGGCCGTTCACTGTGTCACAGCAGCCCTGGGTGTGAGAGCAGGCTTGGAACAGAAGGCTCAGGACGATTCATTGTATGTGACAGCGTGCCACAATATTTGTTCTCCAAATAACAGTAAACTGTCACAAAGAAGCCATTGTGTCGTGGCGGGAGGGGGGTGGTTCTTCTCTAATACCGTCTGAATATGCGCATCTCCTACTTATTCCCTCCAGATTTGTTGATCTGGAAAAAAAAATTGTGCTGTGGGAGGAAAAGGCACCGATGGGTCATTACAAATTTGACATTTCTAAACTGGGCTCGACAGTGGAACTTCGAAAATATTTATCTATCAGAAAATAGTTTCAGCCGTGGGCAATTTGGTGAAAAGGCTTAGCTGATGGAAAAACCATAACTCAGTGTGACTAGCTTTAATGTAAGATGCTCTTGAAGGCCGTGGAATCACCAGCGTTTCCAGCAACCTAGAAAATTTAGACCAGCTTGGAAAAGTAACAGGAGGCAGGAGGAGGTAGCCAAGGCAGTGTGCAGGATCAGATGAATTTATGTGCCTTAGAGACTCAGGCTTTAATATTAAATTAGACGTGAAGCAGCACTCAGTCTGAGTGGTTAAGCAGGCCTCCCTGCCTGTGTCCTATGTTCCCATTTTCCAACATGAGAGCTTCTGCAGTATCTCTCCCTAGTTCTCTCTGACTTACAGCTCTGGACGATAAGGTGCGTTCCCCCGGCTCCTTACTCAGTTGAGAAGGACTCTGTCCTGGAGACGCTGGCTGGTGTCTTGGGGTTTCCGCAGCCTGCCGAGCCCACGGCAATGACCTGTCATCTCCACTATGCTCAGAATATCTATGGTCTGTGGTGCTAGTGGCTGCAGGAGCTGCTGTGCAGCTGTCCTGCACAGCCTCTCTGAGAACTTTGCGAGGTCTTCCTTCTCCATTTTCCTGGCTGGTCCCGGGATCCGGCGGCAGTATGGGTGCCGGCGAGGCCTGTTCAAGTCCTGAGGCCATTTGCACCCGCAGCTTCCCCAAAACAACTCTCTCCTTGAACGGCCCTGTAGATGAGGTCTGCTTTTCTTCACCTTTTCTCTTCTTCTATTTCCATACCAGAATTGAAGAAAGTGACCTTTTGGTATTTGCTTTCCATCAGTGACCAAATATCTAAGACAAGCAATGTAAAGGAAGGAAAGTTTATTCTGGCTCACTGCTTCAGAAGTTTCGAACCCTGTCAGCTCTGTGGTGGAAGGGCGCACGGAGGAGAGCGGCTCACCCCACGGCGGCCAGGAGCACAGCGAAGAGGAAGAGCCAGAGAAGCAGGAATCGGGAAAAGATATGCCAGTCAAGAGCGCACGCCAGGGACCTGCTCCCTCCAGCTCAGCCCCACTCCTAAAAACCCGCCCCACTCTGACCTCCTCAGTGGATTAATGCACCGAGCCGGTCAGCACCCTTCTGATCCAGTCACCTCTGCAGACCCCACTCCTGATGTTGCTCTGGGAACTACTTCTTGTTTAAACCACGAACAGCCCTGAAGAGCAAGAAAAGCATCAGCGGAAGGAAAGGATGGTCCGGCCTCACATGCCCTTCCCAGTGTGATTCCTTTCCCACCTTTTCTCCTTCCAACT
Source organism: Thryonomys swinderianus (assembly GCA_004025085.1). Classification (NCBI taxonomy): domain Eukaryota; kingdom Metazoa; phylum Chordata; class Mammalia; order Rodentia; family Thryonomyidae; genus Thryonomys; species Thryonomys swinderianus. Next base: position 35,327 of record PVIC010006215.1, on the reverse strand, counting down.
GTCCACGGAGAGAGCCGATCACGCTCTCTCTCCCTCCTCTGTTTAAAGCCCTCCTCTGCTCCCAGGGGGTGAGTTTTCAAGCCATAGCGTGGTTTATAAGCACCTATTCATCTTGCCGGCCTCAAGGCTCCCCTTGCTCCGGACCGTGCTATTTCTACCATAGCCAAGCATGTTCTGTCTCCTGGCACTCTGGGCTTTGGAAAATTCAAGGCAGGAGTGTTATTCTTCCAACTCCTATTTCCTCTTTGGTTAACCAACTCCCTCTGCCTCAGCCGGGGTCTCTTTTCCCTAGCCATCCCCCAACATTGGCCTAAGTGCCCCCATGAGCAGCCATGCCACACTGCCGCACTGTTCTCACATGCTGCTGCAACGGTCTGTTTGTACAGCTGCTTCCTGTTAGACCCTGGAGGCCAAAGGCTCGTCTTATACCCCATTGTTCCTGGAAGCTCAGCACCGTGTGGGACAGGAGATAGGTGTTGAGCAAATATTTGGTGGATAGACGAAAATAATTCCAAGAACCAATGTTTAGGTTGAGCCATAAGAAATGGCTGATATTTGACCATTTTGATCTATAAAAAATAATGGCAATTCCATTTAGTGAATAAACTATCAGCCTAATTCCCTGTCCCAACACTAAAGAGCTGAAAGTTGTTTCAAGAAGATTTGGGGGTCCAGACCCCGTGAAGAAAAGGGCCTCGTAACACATAAGAGGACAAGATAGAGGGAAAAGAACACTTTGTAAAAAGAAGACTGAGCAGGCATTTCCAATTGATTATATTCTGACAATTTTTCCCAGTCTTCCAAATATTGCCCCTCAGCCTTCCAAACCATCTGGAAAATTCTTTCTTGTGGATGAGGTTTGATCTTGCCAAATGTGAACTCTGCAGCCTCTGACAGACAGAAGGGAAGCCTGTGGAGAGAAAAAAAAAAAAAAAACTTTCTAAATTGGAAAATTATTAAGAGAACTCAATAATATTGGGATCAAAATGCTAACTCTGTTTAGGTTTATAAATGCGAATTTGCAGAAAAGCTGGGCTCTAAGACAGAAACGAAGCTCAAAATAAACAAGAAAAGTGAGATGGTCTAATTTGGGCTGAAGTTGAGAACACGCCACTCTTGTCAGGAGCAATTGAGAGGCGGTTGGTGAAAAGTGGAAGAAAACCCGACACTTTCCTCCTCCCTGTATGAAAGGCCACCAAAGACAGGGGTGCTCAACCAGCTCTGGCCCCTCGGGCTGCTGTCGATGGAGGAGAAATGGCTGTGAAGGAGACAACAGTTCTCCAGGTGCCGTCTCAGCTTAATCAAACGAGACAATTTTGGAAAAGACAAATACAACGCCCGGGCATTCCCAGCTCTGTCTGTACAGTGTACAAACTCATGAAAGTACCGTGCTCAGGCCGCAGGCTGTTTTACAGAGGCATTTCTCATAGGTAAGGAGTGGCTGACAGAGCGCCTTCCACCATACACAGTCTCAACTCCATCCGGGGACTGTCATTCAGAGCCACCCTGGGATCCCCCAGGCATGGGCCAGTCATCCACAGAAGACTTGGTTCTAAAGACGAAGGGGCAGGTCTCTGGCCCTCCGGGAGTCTTCCCTCTTCTGCTAAAGCCAAATAGAATGGCACAGGGCAAGGAGAGGAGGGAGCAGGCTCAGGCCCCACAGCTACGTGAGAGGAGAGCTGGCACGTGGGTCAGGGAGAGGACAGCCCACGGTGAGGGCCAGGAAGATCTGAGGAAACATCATGAGGACAGAGAACCCAATCCCCATCCAAAGTGTTTCTCTCAGAGAAACATCTTCAAAAAGGAGAAGAAGATGAAGATGCTTAGGATACTTTGGTTCTAAGTCAGAAAGGAGAACTTCATTAGAATTGTGAAATCTCAACATGCTTTAGGTTCGTATGAAGCCACTAAGAAAGTACAACTTTGTCGGAGATGGATTCAGTGAGTTACTGTTGTTGTTGTATGCAGTCCCGGGGAACAAATGCTAAGCAAGCTTTTCACCGTATGGGAATGCTTTACTTTTGTCAATAGATTTGTCTCATTTACATTTATTGTTATGTTTAGAATTAGTTCTGATGTTTAGTTTCCATTTGTGCTTCCAAGGTTGATTCTTCCTGACTTTATAAATAATATTTGTATGTACAGAAAAGCGAACAAATCAAAAATGTGTGGTGTGGGCTGTTGGCAGTGTTGCAGGTGAGCTCGTGTGTGGCATGCAGTGTCAGTGGCGGCTGCAGCAAACAAGCGCTTGGCACAGTGAGCAAGAACAAAATGTTACACCAACTACTACGGCTAGTGTACGGGGCAAGCTCTGTTGCAAGAACACCAGTGTGGTTTCTGTAAGATTTTCTTCTTAACAAATGACACGATCAGCTGGGGATGTAGTGCAGTGGTGAAGTCATTTTGGTACAAGAGCCTTTTAAATCTCACACTTATTTTACTGGTACAACCTACCAAGAGGTCAGAAGGCAGAACTTATGCTGACTACGAATCTGTTAATGAACGCGTGGAAAGAGTTTGTAAAATGTATGAAGAGCATCTGAAGAGAATGAACCCCAACAGCCCTTCTACTACATATGCTATCAGTCAGCTGTTTGATTTTCTTGATGATCTGGCAGACCCCAGTTGCCTTGTTTACCAGGCTGATACCCAGACGTACCAGCCTTACAACAAAGACTGGATCAAAGAGAAATCTAGGTGCTCCTTCGTCGGCAGGCCCAGCAGGCTGGAAAATAATTGAGTCGGAGCACTAGGAGGATGGGGGGGCTTGGAGCACAGGTGTGCACAGCCTGCTGGAGCAGAAGTTTTGTCTTCTAGTAACCCTCTTCCCATTTTGTGACACTCTGGCCAAGATTGAATGTATTAGATGAAATGTGAGAAGTGAGCATCTTTTCAATCCAAAAATCTTTTCTTCTTCTTCTTCTTCTTTTTTAAACATTTTCATGAGGATTCAGACGGAAGTTGTCCCCTGTCTGTGTTGGTTCCGGTCCTTCAAATTGTTCATAATCTGCTTTATAACAGTAACTGTACTAATCTTTTGAAGATGGGGTGGGGGTGATGATACAGTTTAGTTACGTCCTCAACAAAAAGTCTTAGAAATAAATAAATGTTCTTTAGTTATATTTTCAAAACAAAGACGTGTGTGATGTGAAGAATTTTCACAGAGTTACTGCCCCCAAGGAACCAGAACCCAGGTCAAGAACTTACATGACTGTCATCTAAGAATCCTCTTCGATGTCCGCCAGTCACCCTCTCTCCCAGCGGTGATCACTAGCCTGACCTTGAATGTTGTAAAATCATCCTACCTCTTTGTGAATTTTATATAAATAGAACCACATATAAGTATGCCTGGGTGTTTTTGCCCAATATTGTGAGTTAGAGATCCAGTCTCTTACTGCTGCACATGGCTGTATCTTATTTGATCTTCTTCCTGAGGTGCTTCGTTGTGAGAGTGCCACAACCCACTTCTCCATCTACTCTTGATGGGCGATTGAGTAGTTTCCATATGAGGCTATCAGAAGTAGTGCTGCCATGAATACCACTGTACTTGTTCTGTGGGCAACATGTGTATTCCTGTTTGGCTGGTACCTAGAAGTGGAATTGTGAGGATACAGGGTTTGAGGATTATGAGATTTAGTAGGTTCCGTCAAATTGCTTTCTACAGCATTTGCATAAATTTACATTCTTGCCAGCAATCAGAAGTTACTATGATTTAAGTTAACAAAAAATTCTAGCCAGGCATGGGGTGCACACCTGTTACCCCCAGTGCTGAGGAGGCTAAGACAGAAGGATCATTGTGAGTTCATGACCAACCTGGGCTATTTAGTGAGTTCAAAGTCAGAGCTATTAAGTGAGTTCAAAGTCAGTTCAAGAGAAAAAAAAAAATTCTTACAATTCCTCAGACCATAACTATATAGTCAAGAAACTCCTACCAAGGGACCCTGGTCTGAAAACTTATTAAAGGACCACGGTCTGAAAGCTTATATTAAACATCTCTGTTGCTTTCTTAGAACAAAAACAAGAGTTAGCAATAGTGTTGTTAAAAGGAAAGAGAGCAGGGACAGAATCAGGTTCTGATAAGTACTAGGGATTCCTTTCCAAGATGAATGAATAATGTAACATAAATAAAGGTTGATAAAATGGCACAAAATAACAGTTAAAGAGTTACCAACCTCATGCCAGATGGCAGTTAGAGAACCAGATGTTTCCAGGAAATTATAGCTCTTGTTTTGAATTCAGCTGGCCAAATTCTGGGCAAAGTCATCCATGTCAGACTCACAAGCTATCTGACAGCTACACTTATCTCATTTCGCACAGAAGAATTTCCCAGGCTACAACTGGAAGAAAACACTGATAAGAATTTTTAAATCCATGAGATAAATGTTTAATGATTTTCTAATTTTTCTTAATGAAAGCATTAAGTTCTAGAACCATTTCTTTTAAAAATATTGGACAAAATTGAAAGTGAAATCCAAACTGGCTGAACTTCCAAAATGGGAAAACTTTCCTAAGCCGCAGGAAAAGACAACGGAACCACAGTTACCGGAACCACGCCTTCGGGATGATTTCTGTGGATTTAAGAAGGGGTACAGTGCAGGCACACCAGCCCACTGCACACAGGAGTATAAAGTATTCCCAGACACGGACACAAATCTCAACTATGTTTATTCTTTCTTTAAAACTCCTTAGTTCTTCTTCCTGTGCCTAGAATCCCGGCTTTCAGGCATGGCGTCCAAAGCCACTTACGAGCTGGCCCCTGTGTCCACCCCACGACCGGCTGCCTCGCGTCCCTCCCTCCGAGGTTCACCCAGTGGTATCACCCCTCCTCCCTGTGTGTGCTCCAGATTGCTGCTTCCAGCCCGCCCGGACCTGGCCTTGTCCCCGTGCTCCACTCAGACTGGCCTCCCCAAGTCGCCAGTGACCTCCCTACGCCATCCAGCTGTCCTGCTCTCGGACCTCACCCTGCCTGGCCGCGCTCTTTCTAGAAGCACATCCCCCTCTCTCTGCTGGCCACCTTCCTGTCTATATGTCTGTGCCCCTCCCCCCGCCCCCAGCAGCTCCCTCCCCTGGTTCTTTTTCTTCCTCCTAAAGCCTAAGGGCGGAGATGTCCCAACCGCAGTTCTCCAAGCTCTGTGTCTTCGTGTCCATGCCAAGTCCTGACTTGACCTCAGGGAGCTCCTGGGTAGAGACCACAGTCCTCACCGTCGAGCGAGAAGCCTCCCCTGCACCTGACCCACCGCACACCCCAGAGCTCAGGCGCATCCTGAGGGAGCTCAGCACACCTGCTTTCCTCGGCCTGCGCTCAGGCGTCCTCATCCGACAGCAGGCCCGTTTTATAATGGGAGGGGTGCTGAAATGTATGGTTTAAATGTTTATTACAGTAGAAGAAACACGCCCACGGGTCCCCCCTGAAATGCTCCTCCTAGCTTTGGTCAGACTGACTCCATTGTTCTCACCTCTCCCTGCAGCAGCGGGGAAAGTCCTCCCCGCCAGAGCCGGCATCTACTGCACCCTTGGGGAGTTCTCGGTGGCCAGTCCCCTCGTAGGAAACACGGATGAGACACGGTGCCGCAGACCGGCCCGAGCAGGCCCCGCGGCCTGGGGTCTCACTCCTGCTTCAGACCCGCGCAGGCCTCTCTTCCACGAGGCCTTTCCAGAATGCATGCCACCCGGCCTGTTGCCTCGCCTTTTCTGTCTGATCTGGCACTGGCTGTCTTCTTTCCTTTAACTGAAGCCAGGCACCGTGGGCCGGTGGCATTAGGGGTGGGCTGATTGAATCAGTAAAAGCACTAGTGACCTGGGCAAGGGGCCGCTGAGCGGCTGCCCAGCTTTGCTGCCTCTTGGCTTCTCTTCGAGAAGTCTCTCAAGTCACGTACAGTTTAGAGATTCTTCAAGCTAAACCATTGTCAGGGACACAAAGATGTTTCTTTCCAAACTCGGGGCGGTTTAAATATTTAAACACACAAAACAAGTCATATCTGCATGCTGAAAAACTCCAAACCAAAAGGTCAAAGTGTCAATGTTGAACACGATCTCGACAGCTAGAAACAGCTCAGAAAACATGTTCTCTTTATATTTTGTTTCTTATTTTAAAAATTAATGAACCACTAGTCTAAGTCTTCAGATAAGCACTGTGGGACACCGGTGACAAACTCCTCTGTCCCTGCTTTTGGCTGGAAATGCCTTGTTCAGTGGCCACGTGTCCTGTGGGACACAGAGGAGACTCCAAATAATTCGATCAAATGGCAGGAAAAGTGGTAACGCCGCATGGGCAGGTCCCGCACCCGGCAGACCTGGACTCAGACCTGGAGGGAGTGGAAGGAGGACTCAGCACCTGCTGACTCATTTTGTCATACGGGGCATGGAGCCCCGGGGCTCAGGAGCTCCCAGAGACCTCAGCCTCACCTCGGAGAAGCCCAGAAACAGAGTCTACGCTGGTGCCCGGTGAGCAGGCTCCACCGGGCCTGCGATGGAGTCTGAGAGAGAGGAGGTGACGCCAGGCCAAAGGCACCAACCGCAAAGGCGGAGCCGTTCAGAGTGGCTGAAGACGACACAGATGGCCGAGAGGAGGATGGGGCTGGGAAACGGGAGGGAGGCCGGGGCTTTGGACCCCGCGGAGGAGCGCCCTGGCTGGCTCTCGGACAGCAGGCAGGGGCGTTCGGATCAGATCAGTACCGCACAGCATCCATGTCTCAAGGGTAGAGGAGGAGTTGGAAGGTGCAAAGAGAGCCCCAAGGCGCAGGGCGTCCTTCTGCAGTAGACACGGGTGTGCGGTGAGCAGACCGTGGTGGAGCTGAGCTGAGGTCCATGGCGCGGACCGCCCGGACGTCAGCCAGGCCAGCGCAGGGGGAGCCTCTTCACCTGGCTGGCATGGTCGCCCGGATGGCAGGGGCGCCTGCGGGTGGGCGTGGCCACTGGCCCAGTTCCGTGTGCCTGGGAAAGTCCCAGGCTGCTCTGCCCACTCCGGGAGGGCCCGGGCAGGGGCCAGCGTGAGCAACCGGCCGCGGTAACACAAAGCGGGTGGAGACGCAGAGCTGGGTGGGGCAAAATAACAAGCACGAAGAGCGTCGAAGGGCCCCTCTGTCTCGGGCACACGGGAGCGCGGGGAAACGCAGGACTGTTGAGTACACCACGCTTACACTGCTCGCTTCTGCCTGCCTGTGCTTTCTAAAAATTTCTCCAGTGAACACAATTTATTTTTAAGAAAAGAAAAATCAATAAAAGCTATTTTGGAAGGGAAAACGTGGCCGTCAGTGAAACGGGGCAAAGCGGCGGGTGTGAAGAGCAGGGCTGCCCCAACAGGGGGCGCTGCTGAACACTCAGCCCCCTGAGTCTAACTTCACACACAAGCTTCCCAGACATGCAGCGCCAGCTGGGTGGGTCCCTTGATCCCTAAAAATTGTAAGGAATGGATAGATGATGGATGGGTGGATGGGTGGATGGGTGGATGGATCCGCCAGAGCCCATCATGGTGCAGGCTCAGGGCCTTGGCATCTGACTTAGTGCATTTGAGTTACTGTAGCAAAATCCCTTAGTCTGAGCAATTGATAGATAATAGAAATGTATTTCTCCCAGCTCTTGATACTGGTAAATCCAAGGTTAAGGGGCTGGTAGGTTCACTCTTAGGTGAGGACAGCTGTCTGTTTTAAAGATAGCACCGTGTTGCTGCATTTTTCAGAGTAGGAACACTGGCAGCAGAGACAGATTACCCCGAGCACTTTCACAGTGCCGTTCCTGAGAACAGAGCTCGCAAAGCCCAGGTATCTCCTTGAAGCACATCTTTCAATGCTGTGGCACCAGGGACTAAGTTGCAACATGAGTTTAGAGGGACACAGGCAGCCATCACAGTATCTGTGCAAAAATCAGTAGACTAGGCATGGCATTAAAAAGCGAGAGATGATTTCTTTTGCCTCCACCTCTGTCTCATAGAAAACAAACAAAATTAAGACACTGAATAAAGAAGGGATCCCAAAGGGACATCTGAAGTTCTCCACAGCTACCTACAGTGAGAGTTCAAACTGCAGTCTCAAATTCAGCAGGCAGGGATCAACTTGACACTGCATTTTTCTTCTGAGACAGGGTCTCGCTTTGTAGCTCAGGCTGGCTCTGTGCTCACTGTGTAGCCCAGGCAAACCTCAAACTCACAGCAATCCTCCTGCCTCTGCTTTCCAAGTGCTAGGATTACAGGCGTGAGCCTCCACGCCCAATGAGACTATATTTTTAACAAAATCCTTTAGGAGGTTATGAGGGATTACACAGGTTGAGAAGCAAGTGAGAGAAAAAGCATTACTAGAAAGAAGGAAAAACTGTCTTGCTCCAGTGGTTTGTCTCAGGTTTTACAACGACTGAGCTACAACCCAGGCAATAGAATGGATGGATGACAGACACTGGGTGGAAAGATAAAGGATGGGTGGACGGATGGACAGATGGGTGGATGAATGGATGGATGGATGGATGGATGGATGGACAGATGGATAGATTGGTTGATAGACTGGTGGATAACGCATGGGTAAATGAACAGATAGATGGGTCAATTAATAGATAACTGAGTGGATGGATGGAGGACAGATGGATGAATGGATGGCTGGGTGACTGATAGGTAAATCGATGAGTCGATGGCTGGATGGTAGATGGAGGAGTGAGTGGGTAGACGGAGGGGGATGGATGATGGGATGGATGATGGCTAGAAAGCTGGCGGGGTGGGTGGACACGGGCGGAACCACATCGAAGCACGTTACTGTTGGCCACCCAGGATAAAGATGAATTGGAGAACATGTCCAAAGGGAGTGCTCCATGGTTGCTCCCTTGAATAATGACTTTGCAGACAGAACGCCTGCATGTTTCTGTGTTAATCTTGAAATTTTCACTCTTCACTGAGACTCTGGAGGAAACAGACAAAAGACAACAGAGTCAAGAGCTACTTTTTTTCTTTCAGTCATGACTGCCTGGACCCCAATGGGCTACAGACCACAGTAGCTGCAAAAAGATAGGGCACTTGACCACTGAAAGACACAACTCAGTGTGGCTTAATTGACTCCATCTTTGCTTTCTCAACCAAGCCAAAAGACAAACATACTTTTGAGCTTTCCACGTTCCTTCCACCAGAATGCAAATTGGCCTTATTTTAATGTGAGGAGCACACTACCGCCTACACATTTTTCTTGGTGACGGTAGGAGCTGATACTTTCCTTATGTGTCCCTTCAAGCTAAGCCAACTCAGCGGATGAAGGTAGGAACTCCTCCTGAAGCCACCACGGAGAAGCCAGGTGTCGGTCTGTCTCAGGGCTTTGCCAGGAGATGCCACTCTGGGCAGAACACGGTTATCGGCTGGACAGGACCTCGGAGACCAGGCGCCTGCCAAAGCCAGCAATTACACTTTACAGTTTCCTGATTAAAAACTATTTAAACATCTGCTACTTAAATGATACTTAAAAAGTAATAAATTAAAGGCAGGGGGAAGGGAACTGAACTGGAGAAAGCGAGCAGAAAACTAAAAGGTCTGTGTGCATTGAGAAGTCACATTTTTCCATTTCTGAAATGATCCTTTGACAACTGAAAGAGTAAGCACTGACTCAGGTGTCCGGGACATAAAATAAATCTGAATTAGCGTAATGAGATTCGGGCAGCAGTCCATAAAGTCATTTAATATCCTGGCCCACTTGCTTCTCATCAGTCTGCGTCTGCCGTACTCGGATTTGAGGAACAGGAGAGCCCCGGGCCAGGTCCGGGCAGAGGCCGAAGCTCCAACCAGGCCCAGGCTGTGATTGGTTGGGCCGCACCGGAAGTGGGTTGGACTACCCCTGACGCGTAGCATTGAAAACTGCGTATGTAGATCGCTTTAGAAGGGATTTGTCAGTTTTCTATAATGTATCATTTAATATGAAAGAATTTTAGCAATGATTGCTCATGATTAGCAGTAACTATCTTTGCTGCTTTGCATCTTGGCACTCCTTTCTATTTATCTTAAAATTAGGATAACACGATGTTGTCGCTTTAGTCTTTACCATCTTTTTCATATACGTTCTGTTACTTAGGAAGTCTAGCCCACAATACCCTTCCCAAGTCTTCAGTCCTTCAAAGTTCATCTGACCTGAAAATGACAAGTAGGAAATTGTGGAAATAAACTCTCCAAAGTTTTAAATTGTATTCTATTCTGAGGAGCATAATGAAATCTCATGGCCCAGTCCATCCCATCTGGGTAGGGGACCCTCTTTTACCTAGCATATCCATGGAGCACATACCATCCACGCATCAATCAGTCAGGACCTTCTTGAGTATCAGACTGGTTGGCCGTATTGCAGGATTTGCGTTTGGGTTATCACATTCATGCTTATTAATGACCCCAAGGTGACAGAGTCACGATACTAGCTTTTCATTAAAAGACAGGAAAAAGATCATGTGCAGAGATTTCTCAGATCTCTCTGAGAAGTGGCAAAGAAGAAGACTACCATGCTAGTTTTGCTGTTATGCCTGAAACTGTACAAGTCATGGCCACCTTGGGTGATAAGTCAAAATGGAAAGGGCATTCAGTTAGAGTCAGGTACCGTCCACAGTTGTGGGCAGCCTCTGAGGCCTGGAGCACAGGACAAAGAGAGGCCAATGTACTGTGTCACACCTGCCACAAAAGGAAAAGGTAATTCGACTATAGCCCAGCACAGCGTCATGTGTAAATGGAAAGAATGGACATCCACACAGACACAACCATGAGGTGAGAGTCTGTCCAGCACTCTGTATAATGTTGTTCTATCTGCTCCTGTGGCACCTTCCATCTCATCTCCCACACTCTTCACCTGCCCTCATGGTGCCCAAGCAACTTTGCCCTTCGTGATTATTCTTCAGAGCAGTGATTCCTTTGGCCCTCAGCTCCAAAGAGACTGTGCAGCTGTGAGCAGAGGCTGGGCTGGAGGACTTCTATAAAGAAGCGCTTAAATGTCTGTAACAAATGTGGAATGCACTTTCAAATCTCACTCTTTCCGGGGCTGGGCAGAGAGCTAGCTTCTCTCCTTGCTTTCTTTTGCAGCCCCAGGGAGATTCCCCTGGGTCTCTGGTTGAGTACGTGTCATGCAGGCTCAACAGAAGCCGGGCGTCCAGGTAAGAGCTGGCATCTCAGAATCCAGCAGGCAGGGTCAGGGCCTGGCTCTGCATCTCACAAGCAAATGACCTTGAGGAGCTGCTGTGCCTTTCTTCCTCTTTCCTAAAAGTAAACTCTGGCATCATAATGTCCTGACATAGCTCCCAGGACACATTTCAGGCTCTGCAAGGTAGATGCCCTTGTGCCAGGATGTTAGGTGCTGTTCAATACATTCTGTCTCACACTTACAAACCTAATAATAGGCAGGAACAACCTAGGAACTAAAACCCAGAAAGATGCTTCATTATTGTTTTCACAAATGCAATAGTTTCTAACAGCTGACCCTTGAACCTGTGGTGTTTCTATTCTAAGTAACTTTTGTGACACCTACAAATGAGTATGTTCTTTCCTTTAAAAATTGGGAAGGGATAAGTCAGATATCATTCAAAACAGAAAAAAAGTCTTTAAAACGTTTTTGTATTATTTTCTCTTCATCTATGGCCATTTATGTTTTTCTGTCTTTATAGATTTGCATTGTGACACACACAAACCATTGTGCATGTTATTAACTCTTTCCTTTGGCTGGCTTCCCAAGTCTTAAATTACTCCACCAAGGTAGTGATCCTTTAAAGGCTCTTCATAAATTCTTGGTCATTTTTTGAGAAAATCTCCCCATTTATAAAGCTACCAGTAGGGACTGAGAATATTGATCTTCCAAGTCCTAAGAATGATCATCTCTTCAAATTCATGGCCAAATTTCATTTCTTTAATTATGATGAAAGCTGAATTTTTATATTGATTTATATTTATATTTATTTTTGCACAGTTTACTTATCAGGAAAGCTTTGAGTGACAAGTAAGGGAAAATCAGACTCAGAAGAGAGATTTTTAAGAAGCCCAGGAAGTTTGCCATGAACTTTTGAATAGCTCAAGAGTTTCAGGACAGTGTTTCCACCAGTATTATGGCCTGAGACTGACTAGTGCAGGCCAGGGGGTTACCAAAGACCCCGCACTGCAGGCTTACTCAAGCGAACAAGGAGAACAAGTATCTGTCCCTCCCTCAAAACCCCCTGGTGAACATTTCCACTGCGTCCCCTTGGTTAGGATTGCGATGGGGACCCACTATACAAGAGACTGGCAAACATGACTCACTGCCTAGCTGCAGGAACAGAGGGGCAGGAATGAAGGAGAGTCCTGAAGTGCAGGCTGGGTCACCCAGCTGAGGTCCCGTTGATTAGTTCACCTCTGTCACGGTCACCTTTCTAACGATCTATACAAGCATGGGCCAGAAAACTCTAGTGAATGTTTATACTTTTAAAAACCTACTACAGCGAAAGGCACGTTGTCAAGAGGATGGGATAAGGGTGTTCAAAGTCAGGGAAGGGCTTTGGAGGAGATCAAAGGCAATGCATCTTTTATTGTAATAAATTTTTAAATTTAATCACCATATTTGTTATCATATCCCACAAACTGGCCAGCCAGGTTCCCTGGATGTTGTCAGCTTTCAACGCTCACTCACACAGCATGGCTCACCGGAGCTCATTCTGCATAACCTGAGCAGGGCAAGGAGGCTCAGTATAAATCAGTGTCTGCATTGGAAAGCAATATGCTACTGACCCTGGCCTGGTGAGTACCATGGTTTCCTCTTCAGCTCATGGTATCTGCATTTTTCTTCAGAAATGCTACCACATAAAATTCTTACATTTCTGTCTAAAATATGCTAGAGAAAAATACACGTATGTACACCTTGAGGACACACTAGCAAGTGAAACAAATAGATCCTGGATGTGTAAATACCATATCTTTTCTCTGGTATGAGAACCTGTAGATAGATTTTGTAAAATAGGAAATATTCAAAGGGAATGTGGTGGGGGAACGTAATGAGGGGAAAGAATAAATATGATTTGAAAAGAAAAAGAAATAGCATGTATATAAGGGGTGGGGGTTGGGGTGGGTGGGGATATGGGTAAAAAGGAGAATGAACTTCTGTCATATACTGGTACAATTTCCCCAATGCTGAGTGTGACTGTGAGCGGTATATAAAATGTACCAATAAAGAATTCAATTAAAAAATACATTTATGTTAGATGCCCCTGGTGCCCTCCAAAGTGAATTCTACACATACCATGAGTCCTTGTGTCATGTTAGATCTCTTAAACTCTCTTTCCTGTTCCATTAGAATCCATCCAGTGTCACCTGATGCTACACAACTAGAGTGAAAACTCGATCTAGTGCATACATTCCCAAATAAAAGGGGAGTGAATCCAAATAAACAGTAAATGCTCACATTAATGTGTGTGAGTGTATGCATGCACATGTATGCATGCGTGCATGTGTGTGTGTGTTAAATTCTGGAAGTACTCTTTCCTGACTGTCTTTAGTTGTATTATTTTGGCTGCCCCAGTGCCCCAGTAGGGAAAAAAATGCAGTAAGAAAGATTGATGAAAGTCAAGTCAGAGATCAGAAACCCAGAAGCGTGGTAGGAATGTGAACAGTAAAGGCCAGGCTCGTGAGGTTTCAACTGGAATACTGGAAACTAGACCAGAGGTCATGCATACTTTATTATGGCAAAGAGTTTGTCTACATTTTGTCCCTGTTCCAAAACTTCATATGAGGCTAAATTTAAAGGTGCTGAACAAATTGACCTGGTGAAGGAAATTTCAAGGGAGTCCAATATTCAAGATATAGCTCAGTTACTTTAGCAAGATCTGTAGTGACAATCACAAACCAAAAGCAGATTTGAAAAGTTTGCTGTTTCACCAGAAAATTAGGGTCCAGAACAGCATGATTTCTGAAAAGATTAGCATTTAAAAGAAGACAAATATTTTGCATCAGAACAATAGGAAAGATGGATTGAAGGCACTTCAGTCAGGAATCAATCACAGGTTTTAGGGTGTGAATGAGTACATACTTTGAAAGACTTTGCTTTGAGAAGAGAGTCCTGGGACTCCAGCTCCTTCCGGAGTACCTAGAAAATTATTTTCTAGGTTTTAGTCATCCAGACACTCAGAGGCTGCTGTAACCATGGCCCGAGTCTCTGGTATCATCTTCATGGTGTTGAGTTTTCAGGAATGCAGAATGCAAGAGATCCGGGCGGCTTCCATTCAGATTTTAACAGAGGGGAAGTCAAGCAACGTATCCCTGAGAAGATGATGCATGAAGCTGTGAGAGGGAAGTTGAAGGTGCGGTGGAGACCCCAGGAAGTTGGAGCTCCTATGAATGCCAAACATCTGCTAAAGGAAATCACAGGCAGAGAGCAGAGCCAGCCAAGAAAGAAACCATGTGGGTCGCAAGCACCAAAGTTTTAGGGGTGGGGCCGCCCAAGCCCTTTGAAGCTTACATCTTAGCACAATATGCTCCTTGTCCTGAATGTGAAGCTATGGAATTTAATGTTTTTCCTGCTGGCTTTTGCTATTTATCTCCTTTTGCTCTAGGAATATTTACCCTGCTTCACTGTATATTGGAAATACTTAACTTCCCTTTTGATTTTTACTGGACCCACAGCTAAGAGCTTTCCTCACATGTCAGAAGAGACTTGGGACTTGGACTTTTCAGCAATGTTGGAAGTGTTAAGACTTCGTCAAATCTAGAAACAAGCTAAATGCATTTTACATAATGAGGCTTTGGGGAGGCAAAGGTTGAAGGTCATGTTTTACATTTAACCTGTTCCTCCAAATTCTCAGGTGTTCACAGGGTGATTGGATCATGAGGACACTGTCCTCCTCAGTGGTTTCATCCACTAATGAGTTCAGAGCTAAACGTGTTGTCAGGACTTGTGGCCTGGCTGGAGGGTGGGTCACCAGGGCATGACATAGAAGAGTATGGTCTTAACCATGGCTCTTCCCTTCTCTCTTTCTCTGCTTCCCATTCAGCAGGAGGTGAGCGGCATTCCGCAGCAACTCTTCCTTCATGGTGTTTCTATGTGGAGCCAGCTCGCCAAGAACCAAATTCCCCCGAACACCGTGAGCCAAATTAAATCTCTCCTTTTTTTTTTTTTTTGCTTTTTGAGACAGGGTCTCGCGTTGTAGTTCAGGCTGGCCCTGAGCTCACTATGGTGCCCAGACAAGCCACCGCAAACCCAGCAATCCTCCTGTCTCTACCTCCCGAGTGCTGGGATGACAGGCGTGAGCCTCCACGCCTGGCATTGTGGTATGTGGTGTTGATTGTTGGTGGGCGGGAGTCACCACACCCAGCATTATATGTGGTTTCTGGGATCGAAATCAGGTCCTTGCGCTTGCAAGGCAGGCGCTGGAACCACTGAGCTAACCCTCCGGCCCTTAAATCTCTCCTTTTTTAAATTGCTGCGGTCAGGTATTTTGTCCCAGCTGTGGGAAATAGGACTGATCTACTCATCACATGGGGATGCCAGTCACTGGCCTCTGCTAGACAGAGTTGATGACCACACTCAGCTTGGTGGAAGAATCTCTGCATGTAAACAGCTTGGAAAAGAATCACAAGGCAATATATATAAGATCTGATGAACAACGTTAAACTCTAAATGGAAAACACTTTATAGTTTAAAAACAAATGATGGCTTGAGGGCCTGAGTTCAATTCCCTGTACCAAAAGCCACACAAGCAAAAAACAATGCAAGGAAATACCACTGACAGTAAGAAATAAAAGACTTATACAGCTGTTCTTGGATATTGATGAGAAAACATTAGTGCTGCCAAAGGCAGGAGCCATAAAAAAATTCTTCACAGATCTGATGTCATAACTGTTTAAGTCTCTTCTTCTCAAAATATGCTTTAAACAGCTGAGACAGGAGGATTTCCAGTTCAATCCCAGCCTGAGCAGTTTAGAATGATCCCATCTCAAAATAAAATTAGACAAAAAGTCTGGGGAT
The DNA here is from genome assembly GCA_004025085.1 of Thryonomys swinderianus. Taxonomy (NCBI): domain Eukaryota; kingdom Metazoa; phylum Chordata; class Mammalia; order Rodentia; family Thryonomyidae; genus Thryonomys; species Thryonomys swinderianus. The sequence goes on along the minus strand of PVIC010006215.1, from coordinate 19,410 downwards.
GTTGGTCAGCACTCCCTGAGTTTAATTCCCAGTACTGTCACAAAGAGAGAATATGAAAATAAAGTTGTTAATAAAAGTTTACTAACCTGATTGAAATATTTTTGTGACACATACTGGCACTCCAGGTTTATAGAAAGAATCCTTATTAACCATGTTGAAACAAAAGCCAAGCAATTTGAGGGCCAGAGATTTAACTCAGTGGTTCCAGCGCTTGCCTCGCAAGCGCAAGGTCCTGAGTTCAATCCCCTGTAACCACATACAACGCTGGGCATGGTGACTCATGTCCACCAGCAATCAATACCACATACCACAGTGCCAGGCGTAGTGACTCATGCTTATAATCCCAGCACTCGGGAGGCAGAGGCGGAGGATTGCTGAGTTCGAGGCTTGCCTGGGCTCCATAGTGAGCTCAGGGACAGCCAGAACTACAAAGCGAGACCCTGTCTCATAAAAAAAAAAAAAAGACAAGCAATTTGATGTAAATATGCAAGAATAGTGCAAGAGTTTTCACAGGAAAAGAAATATAAATGAAAAATTGATGTGGAAAATGTTTCACCTCATTCAATATTGCTCCAAAGGAAAACTAGTGTGCTAATAGAGTACAGCTTGCTTTATCGCCTTGACAGAGGATAAACACCTAAGTGTAAAGTGCATGGAAAATAGAAGAGAGGCATTCTCACCCAGACCCTCCCTATGAACCCAGGATGCAGGGCTGACCTCCTGGAGGGCATATTGGGACTGTGCCCCCAAGACCTCAGCCTGAGCTTAGATTTCCACCTAGTAATAGCAGAAAGTTAAAAGCTCATAAAGAAAGCCATGGATATGCATGAGGACTTCTCTTTATTGATGGTCATTAGATAATAAATCACCCTAATATCGAATACTATAGAGTTTCAGTGAAGTAAATAATTTTCTATGTACAATTTTTATACAAAATAATTTCATCCTGCAGTTTCTATATGACCTGATTTGTCATACTATTTACTAATCTCTCCTAAGAAAGTAATTTAAACTGTGGGCAAAGCTATTTATAGCAATAAGATGACAAGGGTCTACATGACTAGCACAGGAGAAGGGCTGTCTCTAGTGGGATAAGGCGTTTTTCTTTAACCATGATTACTGAGAAACCTCAAGGCAGAGAAACATTGGAAATAATATTTCTCAGAAAAAAACACAATTGTGAATACAGCATATCACCAATGTACAGATGAAAACTCAAAAAAAAAAAAAGGCAGGAAATGTGTCAGTACCTAACAAGAGTTATCTCATGAACAGAGCAACAATATTACACGTTTACTATTTGGTATTTGACTCTGTCTTTCTCAATTCCTTATAAGAAGCATTTATTTCACTGAAAACTCCAGAGTCAAAGTAAACGAAAAAAATAGGATGATAGCTTTGTAAAAAATGTATTTCATAGTTAAGGGGTTAATTTTATGAGGCACTTGAGCCATTCTACCGACACTGTAGTCTGAGTTTTTGTCCAGGAAGTGGGTCTGGTGAGCAGTTGATCTCACAGGGAGTTGAGGGGCATGCCTACTTCCGGCTCCTGCTTGGTGTCAGTCACCTGCCGCGACCCCGCCCCGGAAGCCACAAGCCGCCGGCACCAGGGCCAGCGGGGTCTGTTCACTCCCACAGAGCCCAATTGACCTTGCTGGCATTCCTTGTTTTGTGCGTTAATGAGTAGTTTTCTGCAGAGTAAACAGTTTTTTCTGTTTTCTCTATGATGATTGTGTATCATTCTATAATCAGAAATGTGTGATCACTATTTTTAAAAAAAGGAATATTCTCAGAAATTAAATGTAATTACAGCTGTGATTCACTATAAAAATTAAAGATCCAAATAAGAAGTATTTTAAATCTTTTCTTTAATAACCATCTCCAAGGGTTTCAGCCTGTCTTAGTTACTTTGTTGCTAGACACAATGCACCATACTTATAACTCAAAGGAGGAAAAACTGAGTATGGCTCATGTTCAGTCCCATACATGTTCAGCTCTGAGGCAGGAAGCCTAGGGGAAGGGTCTGGGCAGAAAAGAGCTGCCCACCTCATGGCAGACAGGAAGCAGAGGGACAAGGGAGGAGCCAGGTTGGGAGATAAACCTCACCAAGCCACACCTCCAGGGCCCCTTTCTTCTGACCAGGTACTGCCTCCTGACAGCAAGTCAGCAGGAGGCCCTGTGATCCAGTCACCCTTCCAAGGTCCTGCCTGTGATCACACAAGACTTTAGGGGAGCATCTAGGTATAAACCAGATTACAGACCAGCACCCACTTGCCCTGCAATGCCACAGAAGATTTTCCAGGGCACAGGGCAAACCAAGGGCAGTCTCGAGAGCAATAATCACATGTTTTAATACAAGTCACCATCACACACAGGTTCTCTCTTATAAATGTCTTCTAAGTACACAAAGTCACTCTCTGGTTTTCATTCTCAGTATGTTGATGGTGTGATACCGACAGCAAACAACAGCTAGTGGCAAAATCAAGTCTTTCGCTGCTTTTGTAAATAAACTTTTATTGGAATACAGGTATGCCCAGCCATTCTCTTAGGTATTATCAGTGCTTAAATTTATGCTACAATGGCAGAGTTAGGTGGCTACACTGACTGCTTCTGAAAATAATTATTATTGGGGCTTTTGCAGAAGGCACTTGCCTAACCCTGGCATTACAAGCCATCCCATTAAAAATCTTTGGATTTGTTGGGCCAGAGATTTAGCTCAGTGGTTCTGGTGCCTGCCTCACAAGTGCAAGGCCCTGAGTTTGATCCCAGTAACCATATACAATGCTGGGCGTGGTGACTCACGCCCACCAGCAATCAATACCACACACCACAGTGCCCAGTGTGGTGATTCATGCCTGTCATCCCAGTACTCGGGAGGCAGAGACAGGAGGATTGATGAGTTCAAGGCTTGCCTGGGCCCCATAGTGAGCTCAAGTCCAGCCTGAACCACAAAGCGAGACCCTGTCTCAAAAAAAAAAAAAAAAAATCTTTGGATTTGCAAAGCCAGTCTTAGAGAAACCATATAGGTTTCTTTCAATAATGCTGCTTCTATTTCAACATTAAGCTTCCTTTAGAGAAGCACAGTGGACCCATTTGGACTGCCTCAGGCTGTAGGAGCAGATCATCCGCCTGTGGCTAACAGTTGTATGGCATGCTTTGTGCACCAGCAGATCTGCCTGGCATCTCCCTGGTGCCACTGGCTGTTTCTTTCTGTCCTTAGCAGGCTGTTTCAATCTTTCCTGTCTTTGTTCCTGTGCCTTATGATCACAAAATGGTTGTGAGGCTCACAGTCCTCACAGCCACCATCCAGCAGGAAAAGAAAACTTTAGGCAAGCAGGCAGCAGAAAGCAATTTCTTTCTCTCCGGATGGGGCTGCCCTCTGGAACATGCTGCTGCTTCCCAGTGCCCCAAACTACCAGGCTTCCCAATGCCTGGTAGGCAGGGTTGCCTAGGTACGTTGTTTTTCTTCATAGAGGCATAGTGGAACTCCAAACCATATGGGGTTCTGTTAGTAAGAAAGACAAAGGAGAGTCCGGACACTGGGTGGGCAGGTAGCACTGTGCAGCATCATCTGAAAAGCCTCCTGATGGGGTCCTGAACGTGCAGTGTCTGTGTCAATTTTACTACAAGGGGTAAAATGAACACAAAAGCCAAACTCTGTCTCAGTCACTTTCCTGTGGCCGGGATGCATACCCGACCCCCACAGCGGAAGGCAGGAGAGGTTTATTTTGGCTCACGGTTTCAGTCCAAAGCCAGCTGGCTCCAGGACAGACACACAATGCAGAGGAGCCTGGAGGGGAAAAGGCACTTGACCCTGGCAGCCAGGAAGAAGGGAGGGCTTAGGGAGGGACAACTGTCCCTCCTTTGGGTCACCTCCGACCAGGCCCCACGTGCTTTACCCATGGACAGCCCCAGGGACACACCTCCGCGACCCGAGCCTTTCCACACGCGGGAATCTGTGGGACACTGCAGACGTACACCACTACCCTAAAGGGCCTTGTTTCTTTGCATCCAAATGCTCTTCCTGAGTCCTAGTGACTTTCTGCCTCTGACACCTCCGAGGGCCAAGACCCAGCACATGGAGCCCGTGGGCTGGTACCCGGCTGTCCCTCTGCAGCCAGCAGAGAGAGGAAATAACCTCTGTCTGCGGCTGTTTCTAGACTCCTTTCAGGAGAGGCCACTCACCCCTGCCAAGGCTGGCCTTGGCCTTGCCTGGGCGCCCTCTCCTGTGCTGTTTGGGGACTGTGCCGTGCATGTGTGTGTCCATGCACACGCGTGTGCTCACGGCTCACAGCTCCAAGTTACCCTGACTTGCACACCTGCGACTGATGCCCGCGCCTATGGTTGTGACCCACCTAGAACACACATGTGCCACTTCTCGATGACCCCTCCGCTGTTCCCTGGAATTCTACCAGAGAGAGCTTGATGGCTGCACCTCTCCGCCTTTTCTGAACACATTAACAGCCTCAAGAAGCCAAACAAAACGTGCGTAATCTTGAAAAAACTCAGCCAAGCCTGCCTCATAAAAGCATTCTCCTCTCCGAAGGATATTTTCTTCCTCCCTCTGCTTCCTCTTCAGTCTGTATGAATAATAGATGTGGAAGATGGGTGGTGGCTGGAAGGACAGAGCCAGGGCGGTGACCAGTCCACAGAGGAGGGAAGAATGAGGGGGACACGTGACAATGGGACACGATGGGGACTCCCACGGCTCTCACTGCACCGGGGTCGGCCAGGAGCCACGTGGGAAGCCTCGGCCACATGGTCCTGACAGCCAGCGCCCCGACGAGGGGCTGAGCCTCTAAAATAGACCTGCACTGGAGCATCTGTTCCGAAGAGCAGAGCTACGGCCGGCATTCGGGATCTCTGACCAGCTTCCTAACTTCAACCCTGAAATCTGAGGGCCTACACCAGTCAAGGTGCCCAAGCTTGTTTCTCTGCCATTTTTAAAAATTTTTAGTACTCGGAATGGAACCCAGGACTTTTGCCATGAGCCATACGCCCAGATTTTTTTTTTACATTTTATTGATACATTATATATACACATCACAATTACACTCCACATTGAGAATTTGTACCAGTATATGACACAACTTAATTCTCATTTTTCCCCTTCCCCTCCCCAGCCTACCTCCCCTCCACCCCTATATACACAGGCATTGTTTCCTTTACTAAAACCATCCATTTTTTTACTTTCTTCATTATTTACCCCTAAGCCCCATTACCCTTTGAATATTTACTATTTCACAATACCAGTCATGCCCCCCAGATTTTTTTTTTTTTTTGACACAGGGTCTCGCTTTGTAGTTCAGGCTGGCCCTGAGCTCACTATGGAGCCCAGGCAAACCTCCAACTCAGCAATCCTCCTGTCTCTGCCTCCCAAATGCTGGGATTATAGGCATGAGCCACCACACCCGGCACTGTGGTATGTGGTATTGATTGCTGGTGGGCGTGAGTCACCATGCCCAGCATTCTATGTGGTTACCGGGATCGAACTCAGGACCTTGCGCTTGAGAGGCAGGTGCCAGAACCACTGAGCTAAATCTCCGCCCCCTACCCCCAGATTATTTTTAAGACAGGGTCTCACTAAGTTGCTAATTTGCCTACACGGAGCTCAAACTTGTGATCTTTCCTCCTGAGCCTCCCAGAAGCTGGCACCACAGGCAAGTCCCTCATGCCCAGTTTCCCCTCCAAAGTCATCAAGTCACGTTCAACAGGGCAGTTCAGTTGACCCCTTTCCCGTCCTACATTGAGCCAGAACTGACCCAGCAGTGACTCAATACAAGAAGATGTTAAGGTGAATTCGTGTGCCTTCTGTGTCATAGGGAAGCTTGACCAATAAAGATGATAAAGAGAAAGAGAACAAGATCAAAGTAAAGTGGCCTCCCACTTGGCTGTCTCCCTTCCAGTCGCCGGGGGTCCAGCCCAGGGCCCCGTCCATAAATACCTTTCTCTGCCCGCTGTCAGCGCGAAGCTCTACTCAGCACAGTGCTTGTCACGTGCAGGAAGCGGCGAACCACCTGCAGAAACCTTGACTTCCGGTCACCACTCCTGCTGTCCCCGCCCATCACGCAGCCTGCGACCAGCGACTCCACACCCTCCTGTGCCCCTGAAGGGGACGCTTGGGTCCAAGGACTTGATGGCTGTTTCTCCTTTCTGCTTTGCTCCTGTTTTTGTCTTTTCAAGATGGCAGCTCCAAGAGTCCGTCCACAAAACTTCTTCTCTAAAACTAAGATTGAGAAGCAAAGTGAGCATCTAGAGATGCCGTTCCCGTAGTTCAGGTTCGAGAACACACGGAGCAACTGATCGTGGCCTTGGTCACGAGAGAGGTCGGCTTGGGCAGGAGCTGAGTCCAAGCACTGCAGGGCTGCTTTACGGCCGACCTAACTGATACGTTTCAGGGAGGAACAACTTCGCTCCCACGCCTGTGGCTCGGGGGTTCGCACCGCTAGATAAATGGTGCAGAGAGGGAACTGATCCACGTTCCGTGGGTGGTGTTAACTCTTGGAAAAGAAAGTGGCCATCAGACGGTTCCCGAAGAGAGCCTTTGCGTGTCTAGCGGCGCCGGAAGTGGGAAGGCACATGCTCTGTTAAGTCACTCCTCACAATTCACCCCCATCCTGCTTTTCCTGATATAACCTGGGTCTTTGATTGCCTGCTCCTCTAGGCGGCAGCTCAGGCCTTACCGGAGCTCAGCCCCTGCTGCGTCCCGGCCGGGATGATGCTGCGAGCGCCCTGCAGGCTGACACCTGCACAGGTCGCTTAGCTGCCCACGTCCCGCTGACGCACGAGTCTGTGGCTTCTGTGAACACAGGGTTTGCTCTGTAGTTGTTTCTGGGCCCTCACATGGGCGTAGGTCACATGGTTTGGCCTCTGCACCAATGAACTGTGAGCAAACTCATTCAGGAGGAATCAAGGAATGCTCTGGCGGCACCAGCTGAGCGGCGGACTTGTTGATTTCCACGGTGGCCGGAGCTTGCGTGTAACCTGGTGCCGTCACTGTCGGAGCACTTGGTGAGGCCCACAGGCAGCACGGGGCGATCCCTCTGGGTTGGGCTGCTTCCCCGGTGGTCCTCGCCTGCTGGCGTCCGCCCCAGCCTGACCTGGGTGACGGGTGCCACCCTATGGTGTGAGGTCTCCACCGGCATTCGTGAGGAGGTTTAGTCCCCACGGTGAGACCGTGAGCGGTAGAGCTGCCTTTCCTACAAAGCCGGCATGAGCTTGCTCTGTCTGGCCACGTGGTGGCCTCTGCCATCTCTTGACACAACTAAGGTTCTCAACAGCCACTTCCTAGGTGTTGTCCCCATGCTTTGGAGCTTCCATAAGCATGAGATTCACATCCATACCAGGCAGGGGCTTACAGAGGAAAAAATAGAAAAAGACAATGGAGCTGATATTTATTTGCGTTCCCAGCATTCACTGCTCTCTTTGAGTAACAATTCCTAAGGTTGTCATAGTTACAAATCCACCTTCATTCCCCCTTAGTCCAGGAAGCCTGGGTGAGGCCCAACTGAGTCACCAGAGAAAACGTTGTAACTCAGGCTTGGCCAATCAAAGTGCTGTACTCCTCCAGATGGCAGATTGGTTCAGGGAGAGACACATGACCTAAAATGGACCAATGAAAATGAGTCTCAGGACTCCATTGGTTCAGGGAGAGACACATGACCTAAAATGGACCAATGAAAATGAGTCTCAGGACTCCATTGATTCAGGGAGAGACACATGACCTAAAATGGACCAATGAAAATGAGTCTCAGGACTCCCTCTCCCAGTGAAACCAAGTCTGTACATTTGGTAGCTTAGCTGGGGTTGCCTTCGTTCTTTTGTCATTGGCTACAAAGGAAAGGAGAAAGAGCAGCTATGTTCTGGGGACACATGAATGCGTCTAGGCCAGCAGCCCTCAGTGGGAATCCCTTTTACCCTGTGTTTTGGTTCGAGTTTCCACACAAGCATGCCAGACTTCCAGTGGAAGTAGTATGCTTGGGAGATGAAAGACCAACAGGAAGTGAAGTATCAAGTCAGAGGGGAAGGAAGCCAACAAAGATGCTGTGATGAGGCAGAGTCAAGGCCCCTAAAGATGTCCACATCCTGTGTCCAGAGTCTGTGAACATCGGGTAAGAAGGCCAAGGTGAATTCGGCTGCTGGCCAGCTGGCCATGAGGTAAGGAGAGTGTCTTGTGTCACCCGAGGGGCCCTAAGGTGACCCCAGGACCTTGAAGGGTACAAAAGGATGGTCACGTGGGGCCGGAGGGTTAGCTCAGTGGTTCCGGCGCCTGCCTCGCAAGCGCAAGGAACTGAGTTCGATCCCCGGTAACCACATAGAATGCTGGGTGTGGAGACTCACGCCCACCAACAATCAACACCGCATACCACAATGCCGGAAGTGGTGGCTCACACCTGTCATCCCAGCACTCGAGAGGCAGAGGCAGGAGGATTGCTGAGTTCCTGGCTTGCCTGGGCACCATAGTGAGCTCAGGGCCAGCCTGAACTACAAAGCGAGACCCTGTCTCCAAAAAGCAAAAAAAAAAAAAAAAAAAAAAGAGGATGGTCACAGTCAGAGGGATTGGAAGGTGCTCTGAGGCTGTTTCTGAATACGGTACCACAAGCCAAGAAACACAGGCAAGGACATGGGTTCTCCTTCACGGCTCTGGACAAACTGTGCTTTCCCGGCACCTCAGATTAGCCCGTGTCTAACTTCTGACTCCATAACTATAAGCTTAGAAGTGTGCATTGTTTTGATCCAAGGCCACAGTTGAAGACTAGTACACATTTGAACGTTTGTGTGCCGTCGAGTTTGTCACCACAAGGGCAACGCAGTGGAGCGCAGTCCGGCTGGGAACTTGGGAGACAGGTGGTGCCTGGCTTCGGAGGGCTTCTAGTGCCCACCCACTGCAGCCTCGTTGCAGGAGCGTCAGGTGGCCCAGTCGAGCTGCCTCTTTAATCGACAGACTGCAACCAGAAAGTCCCCTGTGTGTGCAGCTTCCCTGTGCACAGGAGACATGCCGGGACACCGCAGCACCTCCAGCAGTTTCTGCAGGAAATATCTGGGTCTGAGGAAGCAACGGAGCCTCAGAGTGGTCAGGAGCCCCTGCTGGGGTCCCCCCTGCTGGGGTCCCCCCCACTGGGGCTGGCCGCGCTGAAGAACCACAGTGCTTGAGTCGTTCTGCAAACGGAGAACAAGCCCTCCTGACCTGCTGGACGCGATCCCTTTACACACACTAGCAGGGTAGACTCGCTCCTATTCCCAGGCTGTTCCGCTGGGCAGACAGCCGTTTCCTCCCCCCGAGTTAGTGTGGGGTGGGTTCCCCTTCACGTGGCCCAGTGAACCCCTGGTATGGCACCCAGATGCCAAAGCCGTATAGGAAGATCTATGTATCACTTCCCATAAGCATCTCCGGAAGAGCTTTCAGGGGAAGAAAGAGAATAATTCTCAAAGAGCGGGCTAGAGCACGCCACCGGCACACTGTCAGTACAGCTCAGGGAGAGACCTCAGCAACAGGAAGGAAGGGGACCGCGCTCTGGGACCCCACGATCGAATCACTTTCTACACACAAAGCTTTTGGGAGACAACCTAGTCACTAATAGGACACACTGGTCATACCACAAACTCCACACTTTGGAGTTTGGGATTTTATTTTTCCCTAAGTTTTTCCATCTATGAAAGTCACGCATGCCTATTCTTTGTAGGATCTTTATTTAGAAAATAAAAATATTAAATCACTGAGGAACACAGGGCACAAGACTGTTCTATTCCATATTTTCCATGCAAATGAACATCTCAGATATTTGATGGGAACTTAGTATCACACAACATACGTTTTGTCTCACTGTAACTTTCCTATTATATTGTGAACGTTTATTGTATTGATGTTTTGAAGCACAATTTGTATACAATATTGACCTGAATGGATTACTTTCTTTTATTCAGAAATGTCACTATTCTTGAAACACTTAGCTGGTCTTAAGTTTTCCTCAGGGATAAACGTACATGTATTTACACCTCTCTCCATTAGGACCAATCCCAGCGGTAGCACTTCCGGGTCAGAGGGCATTGGTACAGTCTCACATCCACCTGGTGCTTCCAGAATGTTCAGCAGATACTACTTGAGCCAGCCATGGGTAAGGCCCCAGAACACCATTGCTAAAGCCTTTTTGGCTAAGACATCTTCCTTCCAATGTGTTGTCTTCCAGCCCTGACCTTACAGATGAGGAAATAAGACCCAGGCCAGTGGGTGACTTGCCCCAGCTTAGTAACAGAACCAGGCAGGAGCAACAGCACAGGAGGAGGGAGCATAGGGACCAGCTGACTCTCACTGGCAGAGACACCCAAGCCCAGGGGTCCCCTGTCCCCACCCCCAGTCCTTGTTCCTCCTTCCCCATGGCCTCCCACAATGCAAACGCAGCATACTGTGTCTTTAGTGATTCCACAAACCAGTGGAACATGGAGGACACTTGCAAATCTCGAGGGTTAAGACTGCTGTCCCCCAGGCACCAAATGACCCTGTGATGAAGGATGTGCTGTCTGCCGCAGGCGAGATCCAACACCATTAAAATGTTCTGGCCTCCAGCCACTCCAAAGGAAGGCTCTGTTTTTAAATCTAAAATAAAAATAATAATAAATTTGACAGCTGTCAGCAGGTTCTAGGCGAACTGAAAACTCAGTCTTTGTCTTCTGCTTTCGTCTTAAACAAGACGGAATTTGTGGCTTGGGTCACATCAGTGGGACCGTTACCAGGGTGAGGATTTTAGTTGAAGCCATCGCTCGAGAGTAATTTATACCCCTTCCCAAGCTGGGGCCATGCATTAAAATGTGTCCACATCTATTAGAAGTTGGAGGTCCTGTTTCTTTTTCCAAAGATATATCAGAAATGATCTTTTTTTAAAAAGCAACAACTTAAGACTTTGAATCATTAATTTTGCTTTCTCTATCCACTTTGAAAAAACGTATATTCAAAAAAAAAAAAACATTGTCCATTTAGGCTGAAGTAATGGAGTCAGTGGCTTATGCATGACAGATGTCAGGGCTGGTGCTGGGGATAGAACCCACCCTGAGCAACACCCCAACCCTTTTCCTCTGGAGACAGTCCTGCTAGGTTGCCCACGCGAGACTCCAACTGTGACTCCAGCTTCCCTCCTGGAGTGCGGCCTTGCCCTGGGGTTTATTTCGCCCAGTTCTGGAGTCTGGAGTCCGACGTCCACGTGAAGCTGTGGCCAAGTTCTGGAAAAGGCGTTTGGGGCTGTGGATTCTCAGCTCCCAGTCACATTCTTCCATGGTGGAGAGAGAACAGAGAGGCCCTCTCTGGGCTCCTCCTCCTCCTCCTGGAGATTCTGTCCTACAACCTAATCGTTTCCCAAACATGGCCGCCACCACATACTATCTCTGTCAGATCCCCGCTGCGGCGACAAAACACCTGAGAGAGTCAACCTTTAAGGAGGAAAGGTTAGTTTGTGGCTGACGGATCCAGTAGTTCCAGTCCGTGGTGTGCCGCCCATCATGGCGGCTGGCACCAAGGCCGGCTGCTCTTTCACTGATCCCGGAAGCAGAAGAGAAAGATGAGATACGTGTCCCAATCACGCCCTTAGTGGGTGACCTAACTTCTTCCACTCGGCCCTGTGTCCTGTCGGTCCCAGCACCTGCCCAAATCTCCAGAAGCTGGGGACAAATCCTTCAACAGACGGGCTGCTGGGGACCCTCACACCCCGCTAGAGCACCAGCACAGGGAAATTGCAGGACACTGATATCCATCTTTGGCAGACGTCATGCATGCACTCACTGTGTCTTCACCGTGACGTGGGGGAGAGGACGGATTCCAAGGTAAGTATCAGCAGACTGACTTTGTAATTTCCAAGGTTTTGAGCTGATACGGGCAATTGGAGGACCCCGAATTATTCTTTAGTGAACAAAAATATAAAGTCTTACAGAGCTGAGGGGGCTGTGACTCATTTTCATTTAGGTATTTTAGGCTATTTCTTTTCCGTGGCGCTTGTATATTTTATTTTGAGCTTTCCCATAATAGTCGAGTCCCCAAGTTACCAGCTGGGGAGGGGCTTGGGGTGAAGTGTGGCCGGCTTCCTGTACCCCTCCTCCCCTCCCCTCTGCCTTCACAGTCTCTGAGAGGAGGGAGGAGGGGACACTTCACCGCGCAGGGGACCCCGCGAGGGGAGCCCCGGAGCCAGCCACCCCTCCCCAGCTCCAGGGAAGCTGTTGTGTCCATCACGGTCACCGCTGCCGAGGCAAAGGCTAGCTGTGGAGCCACACGCCCGAAGTCACCGGAGCACAGATGTGTACACAGCCGACCTGAATGTGCATGGTGACAGGCATGTCGGCATCTGGGGCAGAAATCATCAGGAACAGGAGTCCTCGTGTTTTCTTCCTATGCCCCGGGAGCCTGCTTTCCGGAGTGTGTTACACACGGTCACGCCAGAGGTGTGGACACCTCCTCTGGACACTCGGGTCAGTCTGTTGTGGAGCTCGGGTTGGTGGCATCAGAGTCTGGATGAGACCAGCAGGAGCTGGGGTACTAGGTGTGTGTGTGTGTGTGTGTGTGTGTGTGCGCGCGCGCGTGCGTGCGTGTTTGATGGGAATAACACCCCCAGGCAAGCAGCCCCAAAGCCATCTTTACGTTGGATCCCACTTGCCCCGGACAGAACACGAGAACAAACAGAACAGGTGAAGAAAGCTGGAGCCCTGGGAAGCTGAGGCAAGAGGATCGCGCCCAATTCAAGCCCGGCCTGGGCCACGTAATGAGTAGAGAGACCTTGTCTCAAAAAAGAATTCCAAAACAAATCAAATAAAAACAAGCAAAAAATAATTGAGAAAAGACATTTCCTGCCTGGTCCTGCTAATGGACTTTTACATCACCAAACGGCGTTGTATCCGGCCCTTTTATAAAAAGATGCAAGTTATTGCTTTGTTGTTGTTGTTGTTTTGCTGACGGTCCAGGGTGGCTCCTGTTTCAGTATGTTTCAGCCCAAACTGTTGCAGGGGAAAAGTGTCCTCCGCGTCCAGCTAGCGTAGGTAAACGCAAGCGCGCACCGTCACCCCACTACCGAGAAGGGGGCCCGCAGGCGTGGACGGGGCGAGGGAAGCCGCCTCTGCTCCGCTCGCCCGCGCGCCCGGCCCTTCCCGCGCTGACCAGGCGGTGGCGCTGGAGACAAATGGGCCAGGCGCGCCGAGCCGAGACGGCGCCGGATCCGCGGGGCTCAGGGACCCCGGATTTCTGGGCACAGGAAACGCGCCGGCAGGTGGGCGTGCAGGGGGTCGGCGTGGGCCTTGGGCTCCTGGGGCTCGGAGCTCCGGTCTCTCCCACTTCCTTTACGCTGAACGAGAAGCCTTGTAATGTTCTGCCTTCCTCTTCGCTCAGAGGGCCACTGTCCCTGGGTCTTCCCAAAATGATGGCCACCTCTCGCAAGCAAATGGTGCTCTGTCCACTGGACCACTGCTTACGTACGGGGTGTTATCCTCCCTGCTCATTTATTGAGGGAGGGAAACCGGGATTAAACTCCAGACCTTCACCCTGAGCTACATCCACGGCCCATTTTTAATCTTTTATTTGGACACAGGATCTCACTAAGTCGCTCTGTTGCCCAGGCTGGGCTCTAACGGGTGGGCTTCCTGCCTCAGCCTCCCAGAGTGCTAGGATTGCAGGCCTCTACCACCAGGCAAGGGTTGTCGTTTTTATTTCAATAAACAACAACAGCAACAAAAATGGAGTAGGGCCAGAATTAGAACAAACGTTGGATTTAAGGAAGGAACTTCTAAAAGATGGCCTGAGTACATTCTGCCGGTCTGTATTTCTCAATAAAAGGCCCAAAACGGAACATTTCCAGAACCCTGAACCTGAAAGGCAAATAGCTAATGTTTTCAATAAAGCAAATCATATTCTGCACCTCCGCCCTCTAGAAAATAACACCACCTAGAGGCGTATATAGTTGGATTCATTCCCAGTTCCTAAATAGCCCCCAGTGGGCGTCACCCTCAGAAAATAAGCACTTGTACGGGCTGAACCGGGGAGCAGCCTGCAGGAGGGCACACGCCCTGCCAGGAACGGTCAAGCTCAGGACAGGCCCCGCCTCGGGGGCGAGCTCGGGGCCCTGTCCTCTTACTTCCTCATGTTCTGTTCCTCTCCGTGTCTGTCCCTGGAAAAGTCTCCGCCGCCGACATTTCTGAGACTCAAGGCCTATTGCTGTGGGGGATCCAGGCCCGCTCGCCGTCCACACGGGGCCTAAAGCTCAGCTCTCCCCACGGGAGGGCAGGGAAGGTGTCCTCCCTTACACTCGCGTCCACGGGGACCCTGTGCCCTCGGCGGGCTTCCCAGGAGCCCCAGGAGCGCATGTGGGTGCCACACCGTAACTGGCAACGGTGCGGCGTGAAGAGAGGAAGATAGGACGCCCGCTACGCCGACGGCCGGGGACACGATCAGAAACAGCTATGCGAGACGCTCCGCGGTCCTGTTTTCTCCCAGGGCACAGTCTTCCCGGCAGACGAACACTTCGGTGAAATCGTCCTCCTCTGTAAAAAAAGAAATGCCCCTCTCAAACACAATATAGTCATTCTCTCCAGAGCTGTACCATAACCCGATTTAAAACAGGGTGGGAAGCAGTCTGCCGATACTCTGCTCCGGCTCTAAATAGAGTCCAAAAATCTAAACGCCTGACTAATCATCATGTGAGAAACCATCCGCGCTCTGGACCTCATGTTCAGAAAAGTTCCCACGTAGCAATGTTTCTTTGATCTTTCTGTTTTCTTCCCAGCGAAGACTAACGGAAGCGCTATCGGAGCCAGAATACACATGCTGCACAAAACAGGGAGGACATAAAGGGCCGGGAACTGAGTTTCCAGAGTGTGCATTTTTCTGGCTTCCAGAGTCATCTCTGCAACGCACTGTAGTGATGCCTTGAGCAACTCGTTTTCCTTTTCTGGGCCTCGGTTTCCTCTTCCGTGAAATGAGGCTCCTCAGAGCGCGGGAGCGCTGGAGCTGGCTGGGCTCTGGGCTTAATACGTGTGGAGTATCTGTAGTAAGCTGTGTGCTGGGAACGTAGAAAGTGCTCAGGGTACGTATTTTACTACACTATTATTCCCCCCGATCACTTTTTTCCTCAACGGACAGTGAAAGAGCTTCCTTAATACTGTGTCTCAACAGCCGCGTGTAAAATGCCACATTCTGTGTGATGTTTTAAGCATGTGTTACAGTATCAGCCCAGAGGGTTAACCGGGCCTCTGCTTTGGGACCATGAGTTAGTCTTTTTTACAGCCCAAAATGCTATCCCAAATGTGACATTTTTAATAGCTTTTGAATTTTCTAAAATATCGTTCCTTCCAAACATCTTCTTGAAAGTGACTTCTGGAAACACAAATCCAGATTTACCTTCTAGACACCCAGAAATACCCATGGTGTTTTTTTTCAAATGTACTTTTCAGAGCGAGTCTTGGACCACTCGTCCGAAAGTTGGGCTTTCAGGAATGAAGACTGACTTTCCTTTGAAGACTCATAAGCTCCAAAGTTTATTCCATTTTCTCGCTTCTTCAAGGATCAGAATTCAGAATTGGAACAGAAAAGTGGAAAAGATAGTTCTTCACTTAAAAAAAAAAAAGTGCGTTCGATTTAACATCTTAAGGAAAGCGTGCCGAGCCCTTTGGAACAGAGTTGCTGCCCACCGTCGGGGCCCCGTTCCTGTGCCAGGTCCCCGTGGCGGGGCCTGCCCCTCCGTCCACGCCATCCAGTGTCTTCACGCAGCAAATGTGGGCAGGGCATCGGTGCCAGCTGCCTCTCACAGTTCAAAGCGCTTGGCAAATCCTTCTCTGAAATGCGTACTCGGTCCAGGAGTGTGCGGTTCAAACCAAAAAAAAAAAAGTCTACAAATATTTAGATCCAAGGAAACAGGACAGCAAGGAGATGTGGCCGGCAGCGGCAGCGGAGGGTAAACACGGGCGGGGCGCTCTTGCCAGGCTGGGTGGGCGGTGCGCGAGGGACCAGGGCTCGGAGGGTGCTGGAGGTGGAGCCCGCTCCATCGTAGGGAGCCTGCGGGGAGGGCAGCGCCCGTCCTGTGCCAGCATCACACCCAAAACAAGCAGGTGTGTGCAGGCCGCGGGGCGGAACCACAGGCCTCGGACCGCAGGACGCGCCCCCTTGCCGGCCAAGCTTTCCCTTGGGCCCCGCCTGCCCGTCCGCTTCAGGAGGGGCGCTCGAGCGAGGTTCTGACGGGTGAAGGGGCCACGTCTCGCCTCCGTGGCTCCCACACAGGAGCTCGGCTGGAGGCAAGATCGGCACGCCGGGGGTCCACCGCTCCCCCCTCCATCCGCCCCCCACCCGGCTCCTTCCCTCCTTTCTCTGTCTTCCTGCTTTTTCTTTCCTTCCTCTTCCTTTGCTCCCTTTTTCCTTTCTTCCTTCCTAATACATTATAACTGACAGTAGGGCTGGAGATTTAGCTCAGTGGTTCCGGCGCCTGCCTCGCAAGCGCAAGGTCCTGAGTTCGATCCCGGTGACCACATACAATGCTGGGCGTGGTGACTCACACCCACCGGCAATCAATACCACATAACACAGTGCCGGGCGTGGTGGCTCAGGCCTGTAATCCCAGCACTTGGGAGGCAGAGACAGGCGGATTGCTGAGTTCGAGGCTTGCCTGGGCTGCATAGTGAGCTCAGGGCCAGCCTGAACTACAAAGTGAGACCCCGTCTCAAAAAAAAAAATCCTGACAGAGACCAACAGGTCTGAGTACAGTGTGTCTTCAGAAGCATTTGGGGCGCTGCACCTAGGCCCCTGGAAACATGATAAGGCCTGTGGGGGTCTCAGGCAACCCAGCAGACAGGATGGAGCAGCCACCGAGGCTCCCAGTGGAGCGGGAGCTGCCCCCCCCCCCCCGCATAAACCCTCCCCTGGAACCGCCATGTCCGACTCGGGACCAGCCCTGTGTGGCCTCAGCTAGGTGCCACGGTAGCACAAAGCCCCGTGGCCTGTGTCATGGCCACTGAAGATACTCGTCAGAGGAAAGCATGAGGAAGAAAGGGCTCTAGAGCCTGTCCTGTCCTTAGCTAGAGAGGAAGAGGTGGAAGGTGAGGGTTGTGTCTTCTTCAACATCTCAGGTCGTGAACAGTGTCTCTGGCATAGTAAGATCTCACCAAATACATTAATAGAGGCGCTTTTCTCATGCGAAGCATCTCCGGACAGTTGTGCCAGAGAACAGAGCCTTCAGGACGGCTTCCAAGGGACCCGGCCCCAGGGGAAATGGCAAATCTGTGATGCTGGCCAGGCTCTCCACTTGACGTGGAAGAGCTCAGAATCCGTTATTCCATCCCGGGATTTTCTTTTTTGGGACACATTTTCTCTCCAAAATCTATTTCAGCTAAGACTGTGGACATAATTATCAGCCCGATAGCCATCTTACTGCTGTGTCTTTTTGACTCTCTACAGAAACCCCCACACAAACACACACAGGGACGTGTGGCCATCATGACAACATATTCTAGAATTAGAAAATGTAGAGAAGGAAAAATACGCCCACCAAGACTGATCCTACTTCTTTCTTTCTTCCACGCTTCTTTCTCTGCTGCATTTTCCCCCAGATGGTGTCTTTTGAAGCACAATGGGACAAACCAGGGGGCACCAGCTCGCTTCCTGCCCACCAAGAAGCCACTGTGTGCCCAGCATGCCCACAGCCCCTTCTAGAGCAGCCCAGGTGGTTACTGGTGCGTGGACATTGCCGTCGGACCAGTGGCACATGGGTCAACCAAGATACGCCGGCAGGAGCTCTGTGCCCAACAGCACATCTCAAGGATAATTTCCCATTCTAGAAAGATCCATGTTACTTCCCACGGTAGAGGAAAAAGTGTTTCCCTTTCTTTCTGTGTCTCCTCCCTCCCCCCTTTCTCACATGTAGCATGAAGATGTTTCACAAATGACCACTCCCTCTGACGCTGCCCCACCCCAGCTCTTTGGGGATACAGGTTTCCTGAGCCCCTTGCAGGGCTATCAGGTAGGTGATCTACTATCACTTCAGCACAAGGCAGTGGGTTCGGAGGTGACGTCACTTCCGGCCGTGGAACCCCCAGGCCAACTCTTCCTCCTGCTCCCGCACAGATCTCAGCCGAGAGCCACCGTCTCCCTCAGCCCCTGAGGGGTGACTGGCTCCCTCCCACCCCCATCTTCCCATGACCTGGACAACCGAGGCAGGTATGTACAGGCACGTTTTCTTACTCAGCCCTCACAAGATTAATAAATGCACTTTTTTCTCCTCTATATGTTTCAATCCCAGCGCTCCTAACGTGCAGGCAATCTTTTCACAGAGAAGTGCTACAGTCTCGTAATTGAATTAGGTGCGTGTGGGAAACAGCACAATTAAAACCGGAAAATGATTTAGAAAGATTCAGCCCATTAGGTACGACTTTTCTTATTTAGCAGAGAGGAAATACAGTGAAATGAAGTGATTTATTAAAAACGCCTACCCAGGATGCAAACACCTCTGGGCGCGCAGACGCCCTCGGCCGTGGGGGCGGGAGCAGGAGGCCTGACCCACGCGTCTGCTCTGCTCACATCACATTAGAAACCGAACTCGGGGCTCCCAGGATGGGTGGCTGCACCTCTCAGGAGATGGACAGGAATGTAACCTGAAGCTGCCCAGGCATTACTGTGAAGCTAAGTTATTTCCACCATTTCAGGGTGATAAGCTCAGGATTTTATAATAAGAAAGTCCGACCTGTGTCACCTAAATCTATACAACCTCGCCCCCCCCCCCAAAGGCAGGAGAGTAGAAAGCTCCCTTTCAGGATGGGGTGGCCAAGTTCGTCAGGCGTCACTTGGCAGCGACACTGGGCCAGTTATGATGCGACCTGACGTACTGCGTGACTGTCGAAGCGAGACGGACATTTCTCCGTGTGCGTTGAAGGGTCTACGAGGGGCGCTTGCCCGCCGGTGTTCTTGGAGGCTCATGACTGAACAGACAGGACCGAGAGGTTGAAACGGGCTGTTCCCAAGTCGGGCAGGCCTGAGTCCGGGTGGGCACTAAAGAACCTCTCCCCAAACTTAAATCTCTCTGCCCGCTTCAGCCTTCCCCGGAACAGTGTGATTACAGAACGCCCCTGTAGGACTGATGAGGGATTAGGGAAAGTGTGCGGCATCCTCAGCACTTGCCCGGCCCTCGGGAAATGCCCAGTGTCGGCTATTTCAAAAATTTAAATTGAGGGCCGGAGGGTTAGCTCAGTGGTTCCGGCGCCTACCTCGCAAGCACAAGGTCCTGAGTTCGATCCCCGGTAACCACATAGAATGCTGGGCGTGGAGACACGCCCACCAACAATCAACACCGCATACCACAATGCCGGACGTGGTGGCTCACGCCTGTCATCCCAGCACTCGGGAGGCAGAGACAGGAGGATTGCTGAGTTCGCAGCGGCTTGCCTGGGCACCATAGTGAGCTC
>PVIC010006214.1:0-55010 GCA_004025085.1 Thryonomys swinderianus | reverse complement strand
TAGCAGTCCTCCTGCCTCTGCCTCCCGAGTGCTGGGATTACAGGCATGAGCCACCATGCCCGGCACTGTGGTATGTGGCATTGATTGCTGGTGGGTATGAGTCGCCATGCCCAGCATTCTATGTGGTCACCAGGATCAAACTCAGGACCTTGTGCTTGCGAGGCAGGTGTCAGAACCACTGAGCTAAATCTCCAGCCCTGTTACTCCCATTTTTAAAGTAAAAAATAAAAATACAGGGTTGTTTTGTGGTGCTGGACATGAAAGCCAGGACATTGTATTACTGAGCTATATCCCTAGCCCTTTTCATTTTTTCACTGAGACAAGGTCTCTGTAAGTTACCCAAGTAGAATTCAAGCATATGGTCCTGCTTCAGTCTCCTGAGTGGCTGGAATTTATGGATAGGGACCACCATCCCCAATCCAAGCTGTTCCCTTTCTTTGATACCAGGTCTTACTATGTAGTTAAGGCTGGTCTTGAACTTGAGCTCATTATGTAACCCAAGCTGGCCTCGAATTCATGTCGATCATCCTGTCTCAGCCTTTTGGGGGCTGGGACTATAGGCGTTCACCCTCTGTGCTCAGCTCCAAGGAGTTCTTTTTTTTTTTTTTTTTGAGACAGGGTCTCGCTTTGTAATTCAGGCTGGCACTGAGCTCACTATGTAGCCCAGGCAAGCCTGGAACTCAGCAATCCTCCTGTCTCTGCCTCCCGAGTGCTGGGATTACAGGCGTGAGCCACCACGCCCAGCACTGTAGTATGCGGTATTGATTGTTGGTGGGCGTGAGTCTCCACGCCCAGCATTGTATGTGGTTTCCGGGGATCGAACTCAGGACCTTTGCGCTTGCGAGGTAGGAACCGGAACCACTGAGCTAACCCTCCGGCCCTCCAAGGAGTTCTTTTGGGTACACTGCTAATTTGGGACGTGGTGTGCATGCACACAACATGGTGGACTCCACAGAGTTCTTTACAACTCTCTAGGTTGATAAGTTCCTTCAGATACTCGGGCTGAGTTGGTGGCACATGCTTTACCTTTGGTCCCACTCTAGTCCCTTCGGTAAGGGAGAATTACAGGCTCCTAGTTCAGTGTACTGGGGTAGTTTTCCCCCTTTGTCTGCTGGGCACTTCACGGGGCTCAGTTGTCCCTTGGCCTCAGTTCTCTGCTTCGAACACAGCATTCAGTGGACAGTCATTGTGACACGGGGTGGGGCACATTGCCCGCTGCTGCTGTGACACTGTGGTATCTTTAGGTGCGTGCTGTCAGCTCAGTGAGGCCTTGCCTAACTTACTTAGGATCTGTTGTGTCCCCTTCTCTGTGAGCTCATCTGATGTGATTTATGATTTCATTTAAGGTGTTCACTCCTGGCATTAGTGCATGAGCACTCTGAGGGTAGAGATCTTTTTTGTTCACTGTCAAGTCCCTAGCACTTGTATCAGTACTAAGTACATAGAAAATATTAATAATATATTAATACATATTAATAAATAATAATATTTCTTGAGGGGCTGGGGATTTACCTCAGTGGTTCCGATGCCTGCCTGGCAAGCATAAGGTTCTAAGTTCATCCCCAGTACCACATACCACAATGTGGGACATGGTGATGCACACCTGTAAACACAGAACATGGGAGGTAGAGGCAGGAGGAGTGCTGTGAATTTTAGGCTAATTTGGGCTACATAGTGAGGTCAGGGCCAGCCTGAACTACAAAGCGAGATTCTGTCTCAAAAAAATCTTTAAAAAACCCCCAAAAAACAATTTGTTGGATGAATGAAAGTGAGCAGCTCACCTTGAGGGACCTGGGCAGAAAAAAAGTATGACACAAAAAAATGTGGTTTAGCAAGGAAGTTGGGTCTACAGAGTAATACTGTACATCCTAAGATAGTTTGTCTTTGAAAGTTTCTATCAGTTATTGCCAGGTAGTTTACTCCTTTAAATTTAGCATTAGACTTCTGTTTTTTAAAGGAATTCAGTAAAAATCACTGGTAACCCCAACTACTCAGGCTAAAGTGGGAGTATTGCAAGTTGGAACCCATCATAGGCAACATTAGGGAGGTCCGGCTTGTCTCTCTCTCTTTTTTTTTTTTTTTTGCTTTTTGAGACAGGGTCTTGCTTTTGTAGTTCAGGCTGGTCCTGAGCTCACTATGGTGCCCAGGCAAGCCACCGCAAACTCAGCAATCCTCCTGTCCCTGCCTCCCAAGTGCCGGGATTACAGGTGAGCCACCACGTCCGGCATTGTGGTATGCGGTGTTGATTGTTGGTGGGTGTGTCTCCACGCCCAGCATTATATGTGGTTACCGGGGATTGAACTCAGGACCTTGCACTTGTGAGGCAGGCGCCGAAACCACTGAGCTAACCCTCCAGCCCTTGTCTCTCTCTCTTATTTAAAATTTTTTTCTTTTTAGTACTGGGGATTGAACCTGAGTCCTTTGCACTGAATGAAAGTCCTGGCCCTTAACTTGGGCCACTGAAACCTTGAATTTGGTAATCCTCTAGCCTGCTTCAGTCAGTTTCCCAGAGTGTTGCACCATAACTAACTAGGAATTTCTTTCTTGGTTGTTCTAGGAATTGAATCCGGGGTCTCACGCATGCTCGGCTATTTATCCAACACTCTAAAATTATTTTATTCTGCTGGGTACACACTTGTAACCCCAACATGTGGATTGTTCCATTTTAGGATCCCCTGGGTTGTAGTTGCAGTCGTGTCCTTTGGGTGGCACTGTGGCCCTGCTTGAGGGAGGGAAGGAGTGACCTGAGCCCTCCCCACTGGATTTATTGCACTTGTTAGGGGCGGGACTTGAAGGGAATGTAGGACTGTAAAGGTATTCAGGCTATCAGTCAGGCCTGCCGTGCCCTTTCAGCTTGAAGTCAGCTCTCCGGTCAGCCTAATTGTAATTAGTTATTCCAGTAAAGGCTGCTGCTTTAGCGAAACCAGAGGGATGTGCCACAAGTTGTCAAGTCACCAGCCGTCTCCCCCTAGTGGGGGGCCTCTTGTTCATAGCCTCTCCCCATCTTCCTGTACCTGTCTTGGTATCTCCAGCTACAGAAACCTTATGGAATGTCTTCTTTCTGCACAGGGGACCCACACAATGATCCTAATGCTCAGGGAGATGCCTTCAAGACTCTCTTTGTGGCCAGAGTGGTGAGTCTCACAGGACTGCAGGCTTGTCTGGGGACCCTGCTCAAAGGCTTCAGGACAGCTTCCTTCTCCCTTTAACTTTGAAACTGTTTCTTTATAGAACTATGACACAACAGAATCCAAGCTTCGGAGAGAGTTTGAAGTGTATGGACCTATCAAAAGAGTAAGTGGGTCAGGGTAGGAGAATTGGAGCTGGGAAGAGTGTGTGGAGATGTGGGGTGCAGTAGTGTGGAAGTGGGGAGTATTGGTCTCCTACCCCCGAGGTTAACACTTCCATGGCAGGACTTCTGTTTTTCCAGCCTAAGTAGTAAAAAGAAAATAAGTAATGAATGACTCTTAGTTAACAGAGAGCAGATATTGGCAAACTGTACACTTAGCTCTTTGTAAATGTGGTTTTGTTGATACACAGGCAAACATTAGTTTCCATATTATTTGGCTTCACTGTTGGAAGGTAGAGTTGCATTATGACAGACTTTGTGTCCCTCAAGGCTGAGGATGTGTTTGCTGGCCCTTTACTGAAAACTTGCTAGTTCCTATTTTATTTTTCTTATTTTATTTATCTGGTATTTTTTGAGGCAGGGTCTTGCCATGTAGTTCAGGCTGGCCTTGAGCTCAAATGTGTGGTCTAGGCTGGCCTGGAACTCGAGTTGCTTGAGCCTCTGAGTGGTGGGATTGCAGGTGTGTACCACTGCGCTGGCCTGCTGGCTCCTTTTTTGGGCAAAGCTTTGCATATCTGACATTCCTTCCTTTAAATGAGGTTACGTTGGAATTTTGCGCCTTTTCCCTTATCTGGGAAGGTGCATCCCCTCATTGGACCATGTGGAGCTGCGGAGTGTGGATGTGAGTGGGCTCTGCTGACATTTCCCTCCACTGGCTCCCACAGGATTGGGTTCCTGCTGTTTCTGACCTCTGACCTGTTTCCTGTGATCCCACTTCTGCTCAGTTGGATTTTGAGAACTGCAGGGTTGTATTAAGTCCTAGGACAGGATGAGTTCAGGACAGATACTGAGGGGCAGTAAAGTGAATGGACATATGGACATCCTTTGGGGACTAACATGGATTCTGGTTATCTTTCTAGATATCTCCCTGGTATACCCTCGCACTCTGTCCCAAGAGTTCTGTCTAAACCATTGTCCCTCACCTAATCTTTCTTCCACTTGACCCTGGAGAGGGCTGACCCCAGACAGGACCTTGTTGCCTCTGCTTGTGGCCTTCTATGGCTCCCTGGCATATGGGATAGATGTTCAGAGTCTCCATCTTGGAACTCCAGGTTCTCTGCTCTGTGGCCCTGCGCTGCCTTGTGTGGCTTGCACGCCTCTGCCCACTGTCTGTCCCTTGCTGGCATCCCTGCAGTGAGACCACTTCTTTGGTACCCTGCATTCCTGATCTTCTCTGTGCCTCATGCATGTGGGGTGTGTCTGTGGCGCCCTTTCTTCTCTTGCCCTGGAGCTCCTTGGCTAGTGTGTCTGGAGCCCCTGTTTTCACCCTAGCTCCAAGTGGCTTGTCCACATTGGCCAGTTTTTGCTCTGCATTGTTCTCAGTTCCTCAGAGTCCATACCCAGCCTTTCATTGGTTATGTTTGGGGGCCCTTGGTGCCTGCTCACCACTTCCCCATCAGAATCTATTCCATCCCCATTAAAGTCCCTCCCGTGACTTCGCACTCCTTGGAGTGAGTTCTGTTGCTCTTCACCCCTGTTGATTTTTTAGTTCTCAGTTTAAGTGTTCTTTTCTCCAGGTGTCCTCTCTGCCCCTCTAGTTCCATGTCCTTTGCCTTCATCCTTAGAGCTAGAGTGTGAGTCACTGGGAGTGCTGGAGGGACAGGGCAAGTCTGAAGGCCTGGCATGTGGGAGATGTGCTCACCTGGCCCTTCTTTGCAGATACACATGGTCTACAGCAAGCGCTCGGGAAAGCCCCGTGGCTACGCCTTCATCGAGTATGAGCACGAGCGGGACATGCACTGTGAGTACCTCTGGCCTCTGCCCTCCCCCTGCCTTCTCTCACTTCTCTGCTGCCCCACCCTCCCCCATCATCTGTCCCCCTCCTTGCCAGCACCTGACATTAGCAACGTCTCTTCTCCTTCTCCCTCTGTTTCTGATATATCTTTTTTTTTAATGTATGTGTTTTTAAAAAAAAAAAACAAAAACCAAATCCCCCACAACGTGTGTGTGTGTGTGTGTGAGCCCGGGGAGGTAAGTGCCACACGTTGAACCTCAGGGGCAAGGAGGGAACTGGTAGGGGCCTGGGGCCAGGTGGAGGTGGGGCGAAGGGGTCGGATTTTCTGGGAGCCTTTCCCCATTTTTCCCCCACCAGGGGCTGGGGGGCAGCCAGGGTACATGAGGACTGGCCTTTGAACCTGCCCTCACTTCCCCCCAGTATAGCTGGGGCTAGGCCACCCCGACCCTCTGCCTCCCCACCCCAGCCCCCACCCTGTCCCTCCAAGCTGTGGGGCAGCAGGCCCAGTGGGCGTGTTTGGCGCTCCCCCCCACAGCTCCAGAGCCCCCTTGAGGCTGCGCGGCGCCCATAGGGGCAGGGATGGGTGGGTGGGGGTGGGCAGGGCTGCGGCGTGTTCAGGGGCCGCAGTATTAATTGACTGTTCTTATTGTCACTGCAGCCACCACGCAGCTGGCTTGCAGCTGATGCTTACGCTCCCCTTACAACACCTCAGTGTATGGTTGGTATAAGGGTTTGTATCATGGGTAAGATCACTCAGCACCGCACACCAGCCCAGTTTAGCCAGGCAGCTCAGGAGCAGTGAGGTGTCCCTGTTCCCACCCTGGGCCGCCCCTCAGCCTCCCCACGCACCCACAGCCCTTTCCTACTTGGGTGCCCATTGTCCTTCCTTGCCCAATCCATACGCTCTCTAGTAGTCTGGCTGATCCCATGAGAGGCGGGGTGGACCTCGCTGGGAAAGGTAGTTGGCTGTCCAGCTGGACTCCACTCCGTCCTCTTTCTGACATCAGCAGTGAGGTGCAGGCGTACTGAAGGTGGGCGTGAGGGCCAGGGCTCCGCATGGAACCCTTCAGCTCTTGAGTACCTTTCCCCTCCCTTCAGTGGGGCTCTTACTGTGGTGGCCCTGGAAAATCTTGGGCTAGTTTCGAGGTGCTGCACCTTTTCTGTCTTCTTACTACAGTTGAAGCCTCTCGGGGGACTGGCTGTGGTGCCCAGCCAGCTCCAGGAGTGGCCAGGAGCCCCCAGAGTGCCTGGAACAGGGCCTTGGGCAAAGGGAGGGATGAAGATGCAGGCTGCCAGTGCTGAAGGTGTATTAGGCTTTTATTAAGAACCTGCCACTGTCTGGATATGGAAGAGAGGGAAAGAAAGAGAGGCCTAGATGGACACAATGACACATTTTCTTTGCTCTTCCCGGGTTGGGCCTTTCCTGGGTTTGGGACACTGAACCCGAGCAGAGTTCTTTGCTTGGCTAGACTCTGGTCCTTGCACCCCTTCCCCACTAGCCTCCTCTGGGTTCAGGGGCCAAGTGGCCCCTCCTCAGAGCACAGGCTGTTCTGCGCCTCCAGAGCTTGGATTGTGTTCCCTGTGTGCTAGCCTTGGGGCTGCAGTGCTGGTGGGAGGGCTTTGGAGTTGGAGGTGGGAAAGTGATTCCTAGAACCACTATGGGAAGGCCTGTGCCTAGTGAGTGTGACTGTATCAGCAATTGGTGAGGGTGACAAGTGTTCTGAGGCCTCCCAGCCACGTTTGCAAATTCCACCAAGATAGGCCCTGAGCTTTCCAGGCCAAGATGCAGTATTACTTCCCTGAGTTTCTGGGGGTCCGTCTACCACTTATTTCCTCAGCCTGCCTCCAGGTGGTTCAGGAGATGTGGTTCCTCCCTTTGGGGCTCCCAGGACCCCCCCAGGTTCCCCTCCCTGTAGCTTTAGCTGACCCCATGGTGGTGGGGGTGGGGTCTGCGAGTACTCAGGTAAGCTTGGGGGCTCCAGGTAAGCGTCCCGTGTCCCCCCCCCGGGAAGCCCGCCTCCTCGCCAGGCCCCCAGGAGTTGCCGAGCCCCCCCCATCCCGCTCGGTTTGGACACCCGCAAGGCCGGCATCGGTAAATGGCACCTTTTTCTCTTCCTCTGGTTGTTATTTGGGGGGGAGCGGGCTGGGGCGGGGCAGGGTTATGTGGTTTGTTGAGGGCAGTCCCCTAGGCCAGGGCTGGGAGGGGGTCAAAACCTTTTGGCCTTCCTGACAGGCCCCCCAATGGTTACAGGCTGGGCACTGGACCTGCCCTGTGCTGTCCTTCCTGAGAGCAGTGACAGGCCCTCCCTGGCCCCTCCTCTGCTTCTCACACTTCCTGAGGGGCTCAGGCCGGGGCTGTGTCCAGCACATGATGAGCTGGGGTGTGGAGGGGAGAAATGGGGCAGGGTGAGTAGTGACAGGGTCAGGGGTCTCAGGTAAGGTAGGGATTTTCAGTAGCACCGCACGTCTCCCCAGCCTCCCTTCACTCCCCCTGCTGGGGGGCCCTTCGAAGCCTCCTGGGAGCACATAACCTGCCTTTCTGCTCCCTGACATTTTCTGAAGATTTCTCCCATTTCCCTCTGGTTTATTTTCTGTTCTGATGTCTGTTTACCCACTTGACCTCCTCCCCCAAAAAAAACATACAAGAAAAGAAAACTGGTGTCAACTGGGGTGTGGAATGGCCAGATCAGGCCTCCTGCCCCAGCATGATGTTTTAGGGTGCATGCCTGGGGTTGTGGGGGAGCTTTCTCCCCCACAGCAGAGACCAGTGTTAAGTTAACCTCCAGTTTCTTTGCAGCAACTTTGGCCATCTGGCAGGAGGGGTCTGCTCCATCTGGTGGGAGTGAGAAGGGCTTGGCATTTGGGGTGCCATGGTGTTGGGGTGGGTGTCACCCCCCCAGTCTGATGGGGGTGCTGAGAAGGAAGCAGGCACTGAGATGGAGCAGGCCCCTCCCTGGGTCTGGAGAGGGTCAGTCTGGCTGTCAGGTGCCTGGCTGTCTGGTGGCTGTATGTGTGTGCGTGTGCCATGATGGTGGTCTGTGGGGTGGGGGCGCTGTAGCGCAGGGCTCTGTCCTGACTAGAGGACCCTCTGGGGACTCCTCTCCCCCCTCCCCACGTCTGTTGCAGCCGCTTACAAACACGCAGACGGCAAGAAGATCGATGGCCGGAGAGTCCTTGTGGATGTGGAGAGGGGCCGGACCGTGAAGGGCTGGAGGCCTCGGCGGCTGGGTGAGCAGTTGTCTGCTGAGTCCTGGGTTCTGTGCCCTGTGGCCTCACTGTCTTCTGTACCCTTTGCTACCTCATGCCTCCCTCCATTTCTGACTCGTCTTCTCTGGGTGACTGGCCAGAGGTGAACACCGGCCCAGCTTGCTGGCTACAGATGCCTCTGTTTCGCTCTTTCCTCATCTTGGGACAATGGGAATTGACCTACAGGCTCTTTGAACTCACTGCATCTGGTGCCCACCTTGGCCGGTAGACTTAAGAGAGCTTGTAAAAGGGACCTGTTCATCTGCTTGTCCTTGGCTCTTGTCTCGCTCATTTGTTCACCCATTCTTTGGCTCAACAAGCACCTGCTGGATCACCAGCTGTGTGCCAGGTTTCTAGTCTAGAGCAAGACATTGGCAGCCTCTGTCATTTGCCATCTCGTCAAGGACAGTTTGGTGGCTAGTCTCAGAATCAAACTTGGAGCTGAGTGTGGTGTTGAAAGCAAATGTGGTTCAGGTGTCCCAGTGCTTGAGAGACCCAAGGCCAAGGGATCCTTAGTTCAGGGCTGTCTGCTTGTAGTTCAGCACTCTGGGAGGATGAAGCAGGAGGATTGCAAGATTAAGCCTAGCTCAGACAATTTGATGATTTAGCCAGAGTCACCTCAAAACAAAAAATAAAGGGCCAGATACAGTGTGAAGAGCGTGGTTCAATCTGAGCACTGGGATCAGAGGCGTGCGCCACCATGTCCAGCTGAATGGTCTTGTGTAGAGCTCAGTGGAAGACCGCTGTGAGGCAGAACTGCAGAAGGTGGGAGGCGGTCCCAGCCACACTCTTAACTCGCTAAGTTGGCAGGAGCAAGTGACAGGATTTTTTTTCTTTTTGAGACAGGGTCTCGCTTTGTAGTTCAGGCTGGCCTTGAGCTCACTATGTAGCCCAGGCAAGCCTGGAACTCAGCAATCCTCCTGCCTCTGCCTCCTAAGTGCTGGGATTGCAGGCGTGAGCCACCACGCCCGGCACTGTGGTATGTGGTATTGATTGTTGGTGGGCGTGAGTCTTCACGCCCAGCATTGCATGTGGTTACTGGGATCGAACTCAGGATCTTGCGCTTGCGAGGCAGGTGCTGGAACCACTGAGCTAAATCTCCGACCCAAGTGACAGGATTTTCGCCCGTCTGAAAGGGGAAGTTGCTGCCTGCCCCCTTGAGAGATCTGCCTCTCTAGGCCATGTGCTTTGCTTGTGCTGGTGACAGCAGTCAGTCATCACCTCCTAGACAGCAGCTCTGAAACTCAGCAGAGATGTTGATGGCCCCTGAGGAGCGAAGGGCCACTGTCAGCCAGGAAGGGTTTCTGAGGAAGTGGGATTTAGGGGATGACTGACCTGAAGGTGACGAAGGGGATGGGAGTCCGGAGGTTGATGGCTGTGGCCTTGGCAAGCTGGGTGTGGTGGTTCATTAGTCTTGTTCTAGCCCTTTGGTGAGGCAGTGGGACTGGAGGTAGGGGCGGGCATGGTAGGCTTGAAGTGGGTCAGTTTTCATGTTTTCACATTGGGAGCCTTAGTGTGATGTCAGTGAGGATGACGAGGAGATCCGAGAGGCTAGGCGGTTCCCAGTGGGCACAGGATGAATCAGGGGCATTCTTTAGTGTTCAAAAGTAGCACCCAGTGAAGGTCATGTCAGGCTGTGAAATAATGGCTGTCCTCGGACAAGAGGACAAAGGTAAGGGGCACTAGAGTTGGCCTCTGGCCACCAACAAACGTGTTTTCCTGCCCTCTGAGGCCCTTCCTTCCAGCTGCTCGGTGCCCTGCTCCTGGCGACACTGACCCATGTTCACTTGCCCTGCCTGCAGGAGGCGGCCTCGGTGGTACTAGAAGAGGTGGGGCTGACGTGAACATCCGGCATTCAGGCCGTGATGATACATCCCGCTATGATGAGAGGTAAGATTGGGTGACTAGTTTCTTGGGACCGGGCTGGTGACGTGGGGAGCCCTGCCACACAGCACTGCCCATCTCATCCAGGCCTGGGCCCTCCCCACTTCCACACAGGGACCGGGACCGGGACCGGGAGCGGGAGCGAAGAGAACGGAGCCGAGAGAGAGACAAGGAGCGGGAACGGCGCCGCTCCCGCTCTCGGGACCGGCGGAGGCGCTCACGGAGTCGAGATAAGGACGAGCGGCGTCGGTCCAGGGAGCGAAGCAAGGACAAGGACCGAGACCGGAAGCGTCGGAGCAGCCGGAGCCGGGAACGGGCACGGCGGGAACGGGAACGCAAGGAGGAGCTACGTGGTGGTGGAGGTGGCGGTGGGGACATGGCTGAACCCTCTGAGCCTGGTGATGCACCTCCTGACGATGGGCCTCCTGGGGAGCTTGGCCCTGATGGCCCTGATGGCCCAGAGGAGAAAGGCCGGGATCGTGACCGGGAACGACGTCGGAGTCACCGGAGTGAGCGGGAGCGACGCCGGGACCGGGACCGGGACCGGGATCGAGAGCACAAGCGAGGGGAGCGGGGTGGTGAGCGGGGCAGGGATGAGGCTCGAGGTGGGGGTGGGGGTGGCCAGGACAACGGGCTGGAAGGTCTGGGCAACGACAGCCGTGACATGTACATGGAGTCTGAGAGTGGGGACGGGTACATGGCTCCAGAGAATGGGTATCTCATGGAGGCGGCACCTGAATGAAGTCTTCCCAGCTGCTCTGTCCGGACGTGTTCCTAACCAGCCCTCATTCTCATCCTCTTCCCAACCTTCCTGGCCACCTCAGTTTGTCCTCTGAGGGTAGGAGTTTCTTTGTTCTCACCCTTTGGATTTAAGAATAAAATTAATTTCCTGTTGATGGTGGGCACTTTTCCATCCTCACTGCTTTTAACTTTTTTTTTTTTCTTTTTTTGAGTCAGGGTCTCACTCTAGTTCAGGGTGGCCCTGAGCTCACTATGTAGCACGGGCAAGCCTCAAACTCAGCAATCCTGTCTCTGCCTCCCCATTGCTGGGATTACAGGCCTGAGCTGCCACACCGGGCACTGTGATATGTGGATTGCTGGTGGGCATGAGTCACCACACCCAGCATTGTATGTGGTTACTGGGGATCAAACTCAGGACCCTGTGCTTGCTAGGCTGGCGCCAGAACCACTGAGCTAAATCTCCGGCCCCTGCTTTTAATTTCTTGACTGCTCTGCTTTGATGTGTGGGTTCTGGGCACACCTAGAATTTGAGTTCAGAGGGCCGAGGCTCCCTAGGACACCAGCCCTGCTTGTGTGCAGGTAGTGAGTCCTCTGTATGGGTCTCAGCCTAAACCCCAGCCTTTCCACACCCTTCCTTGGGGTTCTTCTGTCCCTATCTCAAGAATGGGAGGAAGGAACTGGAGTACTCAGCAGAAACAAAATCTTTTGAGTGTATGAAAGAGAAGCCATTGTCTCCAAGTCAGGAAACAGGGTGGGGAATGAAAAGGAATATGGCTAAGAAGAGAGCTTGGGAAAGGTTTGCAGTCCAGGATGGGTTTGTACTTCTGCCTACTGACAAGGAGTGCTATGCAGAAGCACACCAGAGGCCATCAGCGAGAGATTTCAGCCAGTATCCAAATAGATGAGACCCAAATGAATACCTAATGTGGTCAGCACTGACAAGGAAGTCCTTGACTGGCAAGGCTGCAACTGAGAGCAGAGTGGGGTTAGTGGAGGTGGAACATCAGTCTTCTGTGGCATTTGATGCCAGAGCTGGTTGAACAGATAGAGATCCCATGGGTCCTGGGGGAGACTGGCTGGGAGGTCAAGGCCCCATAGTGGGACAGCACTTCCTGAGACTCAACAGATTCCACATCAGTTCAGTGACCACAACTGGGATCCACCGGACTTGAGGCCAAAACGGGACATCAGGATTCTGGCAGCAGGCCCAAGGGGTGATACTGCCCGCCTCAGAGGAAGACATTCCAGTTTCTGGTGTATAACACTCAGCATCTACTTGGAAGTCACCAGGCATACTACAAACAACTTTTGAATTGCACAAATCCAAGAAGTTAAACAGATTGAGAGTAATACAGATTTTGGAATTGAAAATAATTGATATTTTCACAAAATTAAGAGAATTTTAACAAATTTGGATTGTCAGTCAAATGGGAATTCTAGAACTGGAAAACAGTTAAGGGCTGGGGATTTACTTGAGTGGTACCACAGCTGCCTTACAAGCACAATGTCTCAGAGTTAAATCACTGGTATCAAAAACAAAATTGCTGGGAGTGGTGGCTCATGCCTGTAATCCCAGCACTGGGGAGGCAGAGATAGGAGGATTGCTGAGTTCGAGGCTTGCCTGGGCTACATAGTGAGCTCAGGGCCAGCCTGAACTACAAAGCGAGACCCTGTCTCAAAACAAAAAAAAAAAATGAGGATTTAGCAGTAGCTGAGTATGCTCCACACCCGAAATCTTATAAACATTAGATGTGCTAGGAAAGGTGGGCATACTTTATTGAAAATAAGATAATCATTTTAGGAATTAACAGAATATACTTCACTAAAATGGAGAGCTGTGGAGGGAGGTCCCACAATGGCAGTTTCTAGAAAGCAAGTGGCTAAGATGGAGGCAAGAGGACTAAATTTTCAAAAAGTTTTAGGATAAAAATATTCAGTAAGATTTGTGTGACGCCAGAAACTTGGAGAAAAACAATGTGGGAAAAGAAAAAATGAGGCTGTAGCTGGGGAACTCTATACTGACTACTCTGAGAGAAGCTGCATGAGGACCTTGGCATGTGGAGAACATGACCCAACCCTCAGATGACCAGCTTTGTGTCCTGGTGGTGGTGGCTGAAGTCAAAGGGAGGCCACAGCCTCAGAGCTACTAGCCAGGAACAAGTGCCTGGCAGAACTCTGCAGGTCTCTGGCCCAGAGCAGTGCCTGTGCGCAGTGGAAACAAGGGACAGAGGCTTGTGCAGCCATTCAATTAATGAATCAGGGCCAACAATTAGAATGAAAGTTCATAGAAGCCATGGAAAAAGCAAGGCGGTGTTGAAATGCAGTGTAATTATCTCTGTGCCTACAGTGCAGTGACACAGGATGACATCCTGTGAGCACTTACTAGGAAAACCAAAAGCTCCCAGCTTCAGAACTCTCAGGAACATAGAAGAAAAGGGGTGAGAACAGAAGAGAATTATGTAAATTACCAACATGTAGAAAAAGAAATCAGGTAATACATGTTACATATTTAAATACAAAAGCAACAGACATCTGTAAGTTACTTTTTTTGAGATAGTCTTGTTATGTAACCCAGACTGACTTCGAGTTTACAATTGTCCTGCTTCAGCCTCACAAATGCTAGGATTACAGATGTGCGCCACTGTATCTAGAAGGAGGCAGAGTTAGGAGAGAACAGGTGCTAGTGGGTTTTTTGTTTGTTATTAGCTCTTACCTGTTGTTTACTTTTTGTTTTAACTCGAATACATTGACTACAAAGCCCAGCTACTTGGGAGGCTGAAGCAGAACTTACAGGCAGCCTGAGGAACTGAGTTCAAAGTACTGTATCACATACACCATTAAAAAATAGACACCTGAGCTGGCCAGGCAAGGCAGCCTGGTGTAGTCCTTTCAGTGCTGAGTAAACTCTTTCCTGGAAGCCCATGCACAACAGGCCAGCTTTCACAAGTCTTGTCTGTTTCCCGTGCTTCCTCATCCTCTTCAGAGCCTTTCTCTTCCTAAAAATATCCTCCTGGCTTTTCTCACTGGCTTCTCCTACCGAGCCTGTTCCCAGCATGCTGGGAGTTTCAGGGTGTTGTCCTAAGGCTTCTCCTAGATTCCCTTAATGTCCTCCCTTTTTGTCCATTCCTCTGGTTTTATTTCCTACCTGTTGTCCCAGGTTCCATAACTGACTGGGGGTCACAGGCTCCTCTAATTCATAATATCTGCTACTCGCCAGCAGGCCCTGGTAAAGGCACCAAAGTGTGTGAACACTGGGTTTTTCCGCACTGCCCATGAGGTATCTGGTCGAGGCTGGATACTTGCCCCATCTGCCTGCAAGCCAAGGGGAGGTTTTTTTTGTTTTTTGTTTTGTTTTTGGGACAAGGTCTCACTTTGTAGTTCAGGCTGGCCCTAAACTCACTATGAAGTGCAGGGAAGCCTCGAACTCACAGCAATCCTCCTGCCTCTGCCTCCTGAGTGCTGGGATTACAGGTGTGAGCTACCACGCCCGGCACTGTGGTGTGTGGTACTGATTGCTGGTGGGTGTGAGTCACCACGCCCAGTATTGTTGTATGTGGTTACTGGAGACTAAATTTAGGACCTTGCGCCTGCAGAACCACTAAGCTAAATCTCCAGCATAAGGAGGTTTTGAAGGCAGCATATTATCTTCTGCCATTGCTTCCTCTTTGAGCCAGCTTCTGTAGTGCCCCGTGATCCTAGTTTACATACTGATGGCCACAGTCCTCACCTAGGAGTGGGCATGGAGCCCCAGACCCTCGACATGCAGATGCCTGCATACAAGACCAAGCACAGACTTCTGCTAACTTCTTCGTCTCAATCTTAGCTGCACTCTGCTCTTTGCGCAGTTACCTTCCTTAGGTATTGGGGACTGAGCTCAGAATCTTAGAAATGCTTTAGCACTGAGCTCCAACTTCAGTCCTTTTTATTTTCTAATTTTCGAGGCAGGGTCTCCTAAATCGCCCAGGCTGGTTCTGAATTGACAATCTTCCTCTCCTGGCCTCCAAGTAGCTGGTAGTGGCAAGTGCCACCACGCCCGCCTAGGCCCCACCCCTTTGTGGCTCTTACCTCGGGATTCCGTCAGTGTCCCTCCCTGGAGGGTTTCTCTCAACTCAGATCAGCTCTCAAGTCTTAACCATAGCGTCGCTGACCGTCTGTCACCTGTGTACGGGGAGGCCCTCAGGTAGCGGGCTTGTCTTCCCTACTTACCCGAGTGGTCCCGTCGCCCAGGATCTGTTGAACATGGAAACCTGAGGAAAGGACCAGGAGGGGATGAGCAGGGTGGAGTGCGACGGGAGGAGATTCCGGGACGCTGTGGCTGCAGCAGGCGCTGTCGCACACTGCTGGCGGTAGCGGATGTCACCGCGCGGGGAGCCGGACGCGCGTGGGCCGGGGCTCCGCAGGGGGCGTCCGCCGCCCGGGGCGGGGCCTCGCGTAGCACCACCCCTTCGCTGGCGCCCGGGCAGGCGGGCAGCTCGCGGCGGCGGCGGCGGGGGCACCGACATGGCTGCGCTGGTCGAGCCGCTGGGGCTGGAGCGGGGTAAGCGCCTTGAGGTCCCCGCGCACCCAGCTGTCGCCTGCGCACCCACGCGGCTCCGCCCGCCCAGCCGGCCGGCGCAGTGGGCGGGCGAACCGGCGGGGTGGGCGGGGCGGGTGCGCTGAGTGGGGCCCGGAGCCGGTCGGGATCGCGCTGGCGCAGTCCTCCGGGCCACCTGGACGCCACGGAGCTGGCGGCGGGGCTTCTGCCCTCCAGCTTTGCCGCCCCCGCCCTGACGGCATCTCTTGCTGCCTCTCTCCGCGGCCTCTGCGCCGTGCTATCTTCTCCGCCCTCGCCGAGCAGACGTGTCCCGGGCCGTGGAGCTCCTCGAGCGGCTCCAGCGCAGCGGGGAGCTGCCGCCGCAGAAGCTTCAGGCTCTCCAGCGGGTTCTGCAGAGCCGCTTCTGCTCCGCCATCCGCGAGGTGAGTGCAGACTGTGCCTCCCGACCACGACCCAGCCGCCTGCGCGGGCCCCGCGCTGTAGTCCAGCCCGGGGCTCTGTGGGAGTTGTAGTCCGCGGGGGCGGGGCGGGCCCTTGGGTGCCGGGGGAGAGGGGCCTGGAGGCCAACGTGCCGACTGTATCTAAGGGAGGAGCGAGCTGGCGGCTCCCTGACGCCGCTGCATCCTCCACAGGTGTATGAGCAGCTCTATGATACCCTGGACATCACAGGCAGCGCGGAGATCCGGGCTCATGCCACGGCCAAGGTAGACACCCCTGCCTGCCAGGCCAAGCAGTCCTGTGCATAAAAACCCAGAGTCTTTATTTATAACTTCCTTTAAATAACTGCACATTTCAAACTTAAATGACATATAATAGGCGAATGGCATCCATCTCAGTGCTGTCTAGAAGATAACTGCAAACGTCTACACAGCAGACTGTCTGTAGGGAGCTCCTACTACACTGCACTTAGGTGCTGCTTCTTGTTGCTGCCTGATTGGGCTGGATGTGGTGGCACACACCTACAATCCCAGCACTCTGAAAGGCTTAGTCAGGAGGATGCCAAGTTTGAGTCCAGCCTGGGCAGCTTAGGAAGACCCTTTCTCAAAATAAAAAATGAAAAATGACCAGGATGTAACTCAGTGCAAAGGCCCTGAGTTCAATCTCCAGTACTCAAGAAAACAAACAAATAACAACAATGGCAAGGGTTGAGTGTTCATACCACCTGGAGACATCACACTGGTGTGTCAGAGGCACCCAGGTTCAGCTTGCTGTCCCTGCCAGCCCTTGCCCCATCCTGCATGGCCACTGAGAAAGGGCCTTCACCTCCACACACTTCCTCTCTCCCAGGCCACAGTGGCTGCCTTCACGGCCAGTGAGGGTCACGCACATCCTAGGGTGGTGGAGCTGCCCAAGACGGACGAGGGTCTGGGCTTCAACATCATGGGTGGCAAAGAGCAGAACTCACCCATCTACATCTCTCGTGTCATCCCCGGAGGTGTGGCTGACCGTCATGGAGGCCTCAAGCGCGGGGACCAGTTGCTGTCAGTGAATGGTGTGGTGAGTGGGGGGTGGGACAGGGCCAGGGTCACCATCCACAATGCAGACCCTGATCGCGCTGTCCATTCCACATCACTGAGCCCTGTTCTGTGGCCAGCTCTGTACTGTGTCGGGCTGCACACCCTGAGACTCAGGGACTCCCCTCCCTGGTCTGACTGAATTAATCTTATCCCAGAGACATAATGAGGGAGTACAAAGCATTGTGGGAATCTAGATATGGCTCCAGTCCTGTGTAGATGAGGGAAGTTTTTGCAAAAGAAACATTGAATTGGGTCTTGAAGGATAAATAGAAGTTCTCCAGGCAAACCAGGTGAAAAGTATTCCAGGCTGCAAGCGTTGTAGACAGGAGGTAACTGCACTGCTCTGAGGCAGGGCTCAGTTCTGATGGAGATCTGGGACGTGCAGCTAATTAAACACTGCTTAGAGCAGAAAGAAGCATAACTGGTAGGTGGTTGGGGTGGCTCCTGAAGGGCTTAAGTGCCAGCCTGAGAAGCCATGGGAAGTTGTAGAGCAGGGGAGGAACGGCCTCGCCTGGAGCTGTAGAAGGGAATAAATGGGGAAGCCAAGGAACGAGTCCAGAGGGGAAAGGACACTGCCTGAGCCAGGGACAGAGCTGTGCAGGGTGAGAGAGGACAGGGACCAGCTCACCAAGTGCCTCCCAGGAGGACAGCATGAGCCCTTGGCCAGCCTGCTCCTTGGTGGGGTGGGCCCAGCCAGCTGTGCACCGGCCTGTCCTGCAGAGCGTGGAGGGAGAGCAGCACGAGAAGGCGGTGGAGCTGCTGAAGGCGGCCCAGGGCTCCGTGAAGCTGGTGGTGCGGTACACACCCCGCGTGCTGGAGGAGATGGAGGCCCGCTTCGAGAAGATGCGCTCCGCCCGCCGGCGCCAACAGCACCAGAGCTACTCGTGAGCCCCTGGCCACCCACCCTGGGCCTCTGCCACCTGCCTCCTCTCAGCCTGACTCAGACTGAGCTATAAGCCCTGGGCTCCTGCTTGCCACTGCAGCCCTGGCTTCTGCCTGTCCTTGGGTCTTCCAGCCCTGACGCCTCCTGTTATGGTTGCACCCCTGGGATCCCTCCCTTCATCTCTCATCCGGCATCTCTTCCTAGCCCCCCCCCCTTCCTAGGCTCAAACCCCAGCCCTGGCTCTCTGGTGCGCCCTCCCCGAGTGCACCTCTCTGAGTTTGCTTCCCTCTTCACCTCACCCTCCACAGGTCCTTGGAGTCTCGAGGCTGAAACCACAGATCTGGACCCTCACCTCTCCCTGTACAGTATTTATTGTCACTGGCTCCTTATTTAAAGATCTTTGACCCTCGCTGAGTGTCTGTTTCTGTCCTAGGGTTAGAGGATCTTGAGGGGGGGACAGCTGGGCTTGGGAGCTGTAGTTGACACCAAGCCTTGGACGCCTTTTCAAACAAGTAGAGGCAGCGCCCTCTCTTCTCCCCAGGTCTGAAGGTGGAGGCAGCCAGCTTCCTAGGGGCAAGCCTGAGGGTGGAGGGCAGGATCCAGTCTGGGTCTGGGTGCGAGGGCACTGAAAACACACCTTGCCCTAAGAGGGTCAGGGGGCCGACCCGGCCCCTCCTCCGCGTTTGGTTCTGACTAAGGAGTCCTGAGTCGCGGAAGCAGCTAGTGTGGGTTGCCTGTGTGGGAGGGGCAGAGCAAACCATTAGCCGCGTCCGCCGGGGGAGCCCTGCAAGCCTCACGACCGTCTGCGTGGGAGTCGGGGTAGGGGTGCCTCGTGCAGTTCCCGAGGCGGGCGCAGGGGTGCAGAACAAGGTACACTCACCCATCGACACACCCCACCTTCCAACCAATGCATGTCTTTCCAGGGGCTGCCCTTCTCTTAAAACACCTTTATCCCCATCCCGCTGCCCGCCCAGCACTCGCGTCCCGTGCAGCTACAGGCCCGACGCGATGTCGCGAGTCGCGGTCCACGCCGCGCGCTACTAGCTCCTGGTGACATCATCCCCCTGCCGGGTCCCGCCCCCCGCCCCAGCCGCCTCACGCCGCGCGTCTATTGGCTGATGCGCCTTGAGCCCCGCCTCCGGCTCGCCGCCCGCGCGGCCCCTCCCTACCCGTGCAGAGGCGGGGTCTAGTCGCCAGCCGGCGCGGCCGCCGCCTCCCATTGGCCACTCGGCCCCGTCTGTCAGTCTCCTGTTAAAGGGGCCACGACAGCCTTGGAGCTGTGGGGGGGAGGGGGAGGGAGGAAGAAATTTGGGGGGGATGTGGGATTTGGGGGGCGCTGGTGGGCACCCCTGGATCTGGCGGTTGCGGCCTCGCGAGGGGAGGCCGAACGTGATAGGGGCAAGGGGTTATTTTAGGGGATACAGGGCTGTGAGGTTGTGAGGGGAGGGGGGGGTCCCCAGCGCCCAAACCGGAGTAGGAGACGCTGAGCCCGCGCAAGCGGAGGAGACAGGGCTCCAGAGCTCCAGATCCGGGCCCCGGCCGCCGCCAGGGGCCCCGCCCGGTCCCCCCACCCCACCCCACGTCCCTTCTGCAGCCCAGCTCCGCCCGCAGCCGCCGCGGACCAGGTAGGTAAGCGCCCGGCCCAGCCCGTCCGGCAGCGCCCACCCCGGGGACCCTGGGCGAGCCTCCCCCGCCTCCCGAAGATCCTGGCTTCCCGAGCTCGTCCCCCGGGACCCCAGAGCCCGGATTCCACAGCCTGACCCTGGAGAGTCAGCGTCCCTTTCCGGCACCCAGAATCCCCAGTCGAACCCAGCACACCAGAATCCGGGAGAGCTGCCTCCCTGCGCCCCTCCGGGGCCTGGATTACCCCGTCCAGCCGCGGGCCACCCGAGCCTTGATCCCTCTGCTTTCCAGTTCCAGGTGCCGCAGGCGACAGCCGTGGCTGTCAAGCTCTTCCGTGCGCTGGCATCGCCCCCATCCGTGTCCCTGTCTGGGTCTCTAGCTTGGCCTCATCCCTCATCCAGGCCGGCAGCCGGCTGCTCTGGGCACAGGCCCGCTCCGGAGCTGTCCATGGTCAGCGTGCCCAGGAGCCTGGCTCCCCCACCCTGTGCCGCTGCCACCAGGGAGGGGGCGCGGGCTGGAGAGGGGACACCCGCTCTGAGCCTGCGACCCGGGAGTACCTGGGCCCTCCCCGACTCGGTCCTCACGGTCCTGCTGGTTAGACTCTCAGCTTCAGCCTCAGAATCCCAGGTTTCTGGGACCCTAGCTGCTCCCAGAGGAGCCAGGATTACTGGATGTTCCGGCCCTGTCCACCTCGGGGACCTTGGCACACGACACCCAGCAACTACCCAGTTCTGGAAAGCAGTCAGCGCTCCTCTATCTGCCAGCCCAGGCTGATAGGTCCCAGGAACCCCATTACCCATCTTTTGCCCACCCCAGCACCTAATTGAATCAGCCCCTGTGCCCCTCAGACAGACTTACTCAGCCTCCTGGTACCCAGCATCTGCTTCTTGAGGAACTCAGGCACCATGACTCGCTTCCTTCCAGGGATCTGAGATGAAATTCCTCAGCTTCTCTCCTCCCTCCCCCAACCCCGGGAGACCCAAGCTTCTGGTCCCCAGTCCCATGTACCCCAGGACCCTGGAGCCCAGAACTTAGCTTCTGTACTGCCCATAAGCCTTTACCCAAACTATCTTGTCCAAAAGACTCAGGTTCTAAACTTCCAACTTCTGATCTCCCACCCCCACAAGGGTTCAGGACTCCCAACCTCCAGCTCTGTTCACCCCTAACCCTCCCCATAGTATCTAGCTTTTCAGAACT
Source organism: Thryonomys swinderianus (assembly GCA_004025085.1). Taxonomy (NCBI): domain Eukaryota; kingdom Metazoa; phylum Chordata; class Mammalia; order Rodentia; family Thryonomyidae; genus Thryonomys; species Thryonomys swinderianus. The sequence continues at coordinate 34,301 of PVIC010006214.1, read as the reverse complement.
TTTAGGGACTTAGATCCACATGGCCTCACGACTCATTAAATTCACATCTCCTGAGGCTTTGACAAACCCCCATCTCATCCCCATAACATGTCAGACTAATCTCCTGGAATGGGCTCTCCTCTCTCTAAGACCCAAGTTCTGGAGGTGTTTCCAGCACCACTCTTGCCCTAATTTGCCTGAGTATACTCTCAGGCCATCAAGCGCATCCCTTCCTCCAGATAGATCCCGAGGTCTTCTGGGCTCACCAAGTGATCTAGAACCTACTGGTGGGCTTCCATATTTCTAGTTCTGCCTTCACATTGCTCTACGTTCTAGATCCCCTTTCAGTGTCAGAACCCTCCCAGGGGACATCTCTCTTCTATTTTCAGCCAGGGCACAAGTGAGTTCTAGACCAGCTGCTACATTCTAGTCTTGTCTTTTCAAAATATCTAGACAATGTCCCCAGGCCAAATTCTGATCTCCTCCTCCCTGCAGAACTGTTCTAAATTTCTAGTTACCACTTCTTAGTCTGCACTAAATTTCCATTTAGATGTGTCTACATCCTTGGCTTTGTAGACTGTGTTCTCCTAAGAGCATTCTAACTTCTATGGTGTGTTCTACTATGTTCTAGCCTTCCTCTAATGTGTGCTCTTGATTCTAAAATTAATTTGTTTTACATTCCATTTTATTTCACAATCTTAAATCTAGAAAATTCTCCATGAAATATTCTACATTCCATTTTTCTTCCTCAGGTTCTAGGTTCTAGGCCCATCTATGGCCATGTTCTTTCTGTGTTTTTTCAACTGTGGTCTTAGTGTAGAACTTGTCGCTGGCACACAGTGGACTTCTCCATCTGCTACTTTGGCATCCTAAGCATGTTCTAGGCTCTCTCCTCCTCCAGAGTCTTTAGAATGTTCCCTTTTCTAGAACACGCCTCTCCCTTGCCAGTTCAGTGTTGAGCTCAGGAAATTCTTCTTTGTTTTGCTTTGGTTTCTAGAGAGAGGGTCTTTCTATGTAATACAGGCTGTCCTTGAACTCATTATGTAGCCCAGGGCGGCCTTGAATTTGTGGTGATCCTCCTGCTTCAGCCTCCTGAGTTAGGATTATAAGCATGCTCTCCGGAAATTCTCACTTCTTATGTAATCTCGTCTCAATCCTGCACTTTCCTCCAGGTACTTCCAAGTTCCAAGCCAGTTTGTTACTGTGTCTGGTTTTCTTCAGCCCTATGGGATGTCCTGAACTCTAGAACACCTTTTTTTTTGCAATGTACAGGGTCGAATCTATGGCCTTGGACATGCTAGGCAATTGCTATTTCACTGAGATAAACCCCGGTTCCAGAGCATTTCTTTTGTTTCCTGATTCTTGCAATGGTTAATTTATCTTGTACACCCCCACCTCCCACCCCCGTGCTGGAGGTTGTACTCAGGCAAGTGCTCTACCACTCTTCTGATCAAACCAAGCATGTGACCCTTGCTATATTCTATGTTAATCCTTGGTCCCTAGTGTGTTCTGGGTTCTAGATTATACCTCATTAGTCTTACTATGTGTTGTATTTCGTTTGTTCCTTGATACCATGATGCTTCTCTTTGTTTGGAGTTCTGGAGTGACCCAGACACTCAGTTATGGGGCTGCTTTTGAATTCTTAACCTCCACTGTAGACTGTTCCTCTTTAGTCTCCACACACAGCGAATGTGGTAGCATGGCTTCCTTCCACACAAAGTTGTGTCTTCATGATCTCTAGATCTGTGTCCAGCCCTGTGCTCCGTCCTGGCAATGAGTCTGAGGTACTAGAGAAACCTCCTGAAAACATGCCATGTTACATGTTGTGGGTTTGAAATGTCATACTGGTTTTTGGCCTACATTGCCAGCTCTCTATAAACGTTTTCCTGAGTCTCCTCTCGGACTGCTGGGATTCAGGGGTCTCGATTCTCAGATGCACTGCTACATAGACCCAAGGGTGCAGGGTCACAGCTGCCTCCTCTCCAAGGTCTCAGAGCCCCTCAAACTCCTCTTCTCGAGGGAGTCAAGACCCGAGTTCTAGGCTGTGGGCGCAATCCATAAACTGGGCGGGGCTGAGAATTACCCACTCTCAAACCAGTTATGCTGCTGCTCCTGGGGAGGAAGAAAGGAACAAGTGAAAGTCCCTTCTGCTTTCGGCTAGACCAGCCGGACCTGTTGAGCCTGAAGCGTACTAGGGAGTGGCTCAGGGGACCTCGCTCCATCCCAGCTCTCTCCGGCTCCAGGGACCCACGCCCCGCCTTCTCGCCTCAGAAACCCCGCCCCTTCCTCTTCCCCCACCCTCGGTCGGCCTGGAGACGCATCCCAAACTCCTGGATCCTGAAGGAACTGAGCTCCCCCAGGGCCTGGAGAAGGGGTCTGGGATTTCTGGGTCTAAGGAAGAAGGCTGCGAGCGTCAGGGAGAGAAGGGCGTGTAGTGTCTGACCCCGGCTCGGAAGGATGTGACTGGAGGCTTGGACTCCAGGGGACAAGGGCTGCGCGGAAAGGGGGCGCTAAATTTCTGTGAGCTGAGCCAGGAAAGAGCTAGAGCTGGGACACCAGGGCCTTGGAGAGGGCTATAACTGACACAGCCCCGCCACCTGCTATGCTTTTTTTTGAGACAGGATCTTGCTTTGTAGTTCAGGCTGGTCCTGAACTATGTAGCCCAGGCAAGCCTCGAACTCAATAATCCTCCTGTTGCCTCTGCCTCCCGTGCGCTGGGATGATAGGCGGAGCCACCACTCCTGGCCCTGCCGCGCTTGTTATTTCTTCATATGGAGCGTAGATCTTTGCATTCTCCTGGAGTCAGGGCTCAGATATCTGGGAATTTAAAACAGCAGGACAATTTGGGCTGGGTAGTAGGTGGGGCCCTTCTTGTGATGCTGTTATAGAGGCAACCACGTTCTAGTGACCTCGTTCTGTGACCCCAGCCCTGTTGCTTTCTGAAGGGGTGGTTCCAGCTGGGGCTTCAGTTTTGCCACCTATGCGGGGGTTGGGAGTGGGAGTCGTGGGTTGGGATTATTAGTGGCGTCAAAATGTGGAGACCGACTCTTCCACATTCGCTCAGGAGATGCCTAGGTCACACTTTATCGGTTCTCTTACTGGACCAGGTTTGTTATCTGAGCCTGGTGTGAAGCTTGGCCTCAGTTTCCCTAAATACTCTCACCCACGTGGGCAGGGCTGTTTTTCTGACCACAAAGGATTTTGGTCTACCCTGTGACGGGATTACAATAGACAAGACTGTTTCCCCTGGCAGCACTTGCTAGCCAACCTTTAGGTTCCTTGGTGGAGTGCCAGCGTTGGTGCCTCAGTTTCCCTGTCATGATCAGAATGGCTGGGCCTCAGTTTCTGTGGTGCAGTGTCTGGATCCGCGCACCTCAGTTTCCCCCAGCGAGTATCGCAGTGGCGGTGGTTCAGTCGTCTGCCTGTACCCTGATGGGGCTGCTTTCTGGCCCGTGCTCCTTTCCTGCACCCGCAGGCCGGCACCGCCGCCATGATGTGTGAGGTGATGCCCACCATCAGCGAGGATGGCCGGCGGGGCTCGGCGCTGGGCCCGGACGAGGCGGGTGGCGAGCTGGAGCGCCTCATGGTCACCATGCTCACGGAGCGCGAGCGCCTGCTCGAGACACTACGCGAGGCGCAGGACGGTCTGGCGACGGCGCAGCTGCGGCTGCGCGAGCTCGGCCACGAGAAGGACTCGCTGCAGCGCCAGCTCAGCATCGCGCTGCCCCAGGTCTGGGCGGGGCCGGGGTGGCCCCCAGGGAGGGCGGTGCGGAAGGGGCGGGGCTGAGTCTCTGAAAGGAGGAGTCCGGGAGAGGCGTGTTCTGGTGGAGGGGGCGGGCCCGACAAGAGGGCGGGGCTTAGCCGGGAGTCGCGGCCACTGAACCGAGGGAGAGGGGGAAAGGAGCTATCCGATTGTTGTGATCTTGCTCACGGCTGCACAGGAGTTCGCAGCTCTAACGAAGGAGCTGAACTTATGCCGGGAGCAGCTGCTGGAAAGGGAGGAAGAGATTGCAGAGCTGAAGGCGGAGCGGAACAACACCCGGGTGAGGGCTGTGGGGCGTGGCCTTAGTATTGCAGGCCGACCCCCCCATACCCATATCTTGTATTGTCTTCTTTCAGGCTCCACTTCTGGTCTAGCTACTTCTCTGGTCTCCCTCCTTCGCTGTGCCCTCTCTGATCTCTATAACCTTTTCCTATTCTTGGACTCCCCCTTCCTTGATGGTGCCTCTGCTGTCACGTTCTCCTGATTTCTGCCAGGCCCTGCGCTTGGCTCCACCTCTTCCTCCATGTGTCCTCTCCACTTGCCTCCCGTTCCCGACACCCTCCCCTTTCCCACTGCCTCTTTCCCTTGACTCGGGGCCTTGTTCCTCTAGCTCCTCCTGGAACATCTAGAATGCCTGGTGTCCAGGCACGAGAGGTCACTGCGCATGACCGTGGTGAAGCGCCAGGCCCAGTCCCCCGGCGGGGTGTCCTCCGAAGTGGAGGTGCTCAAGGCGCTCAAGTCCCTCTTCGAGCACCACAAGGCCCTGGATGAGAAGGTGTGAGAACCTGAAGAGCCAGGGTGAAGAACAGGAAGTGGTGGCTGACTGGGGTGGGGCTGGGGTCCAGAGTGGGTGATTCTGGCCTGTCCCATGCTGGCTCACTGTGACCAACTGTGAGAAGCTCCGAGGGTTGCGACCTGAATGGTGGACAGTAGAGAAATACTGTAAACTGGGGTGCTCCAGAGAGTGGGGCAGTGCTAGGGGAAAGGCTGCAGGCATCTAGGGGGAGCTCTCCACTCATTCAGAGAGAGGAACCCTCATGTTGCCCCACTGGGCCAGTGTGTGGGTGGGGTTGGGTCAGGGTCAGGGTCAACTGTCCCAGATTGAGTCTGGTCTCCACTTCGTCTCCGTCCTCCCCCATCCCCAGGTCCGGGAGCGGCTGAGGATGGCGCTGGAGCGAGTGGCAGTGCTGGAGGAGGAGCTGGAGCTGAGCAATCAGGAGGTAGACTCCTTGGAGCCCAGCGAAGGAGCTAACAGTGGGCAGAGCTGGTCAGGCAGCCAACTGAGGGGTGTCACTTTGGAAAGAAGCGGTGGGGTTCTGGGGAGATTATATTGGGCAGGGCGTAGGGGGCAGCCTTCCTGCAAGCTAGCGCGAGACTAAGGCAGAGTCTGGATCTGGGGCTCACGCTGGGACTGAGGAAAAGATAGCTAAATGGGGAAAGGCAGGACTAAAGAGGAAACTTCTACCTAGGTGGTAAAAGTAGGATTTCCCAGAGCCTTTTTCGCTGATCCTCATTTCCTCTTCCAGACAATGAGCCTTCGAGAGCAGCTGTCTAGGCGGAGGTCCGGGCTGGAAGAGCCAGGCAAGGATGGAGATGGGCAGGTGAGAGGTGAAAGTACCCTCCTGTCACACCTCCACACTCCCTGGCTTTGTGATGGTCATTTGTGTCTGTTACAGTCCTCACTGACCCTAGGATGGGTGCGCTCCTAGCACCCTTTATGGCTTTCGACCTCTGACTCGGGTCCCCTAGCTCACTTCTGTGGCTCTCGGGGACCCTGGTGGACTCTGATCTGCACGAGCTGTGATGGCCTCAGACCCTCGCCCCAGCGCCTCAGCTGGTCCACCTTCCCTGTGCCTCCCCTGTACATCTCTGTCTCTCTGCTCTGACCTCTGTGTCCTGCTCTCACTCCAGACCCTTGCTAACGGCCTGGGTCCTGCTGGGGATTCCAGCCGGCGCACTGCGGAGCTGGAGGAGGTTCTGGAGCGGCAACGGGCAGAGGTGTGCCAGCTGCGGGAGCGCCTGGCTGTGCTGTGCCGTCAGATGAGCCAGTTGGAGGAGGAGCTGGGCACTGCCCACCGAGAGCTGGGCAAGGCTGAAGAGGCCAACTCCAAGTTACAGCGCGACCTCAAGGAGGTGAAGCGGGCTGCTGCCCTTCCCCCTCCCTTCTCACAGCCTTTCCCCCTGTGCCCCTGCGTTCATGGGTGGTGAGACCAAGATGCAGTTATCAAGCTGTGTGGACTCTCCTGTGCGGGTTTGGAAAACGGGTTGTGACCCTTGCAGAGGCCGTCGCATGCAGAGTAGGGCACAGTGACTGCCTGGCTATTACCTAACTGTGAGCATCCTCTTGTGCTCCTAGACTGAATCTGTGTGCATGTATTCATATGTGGACCTGTGTTGCTCAGGTTGATCTACATCTCTGGCCCTCTTAATTTAAATTTTTTTTTTTTTTTGAGACAGGGTCTCGCTTTGTAGTTCGGGCTGGCTCTGAGCTCACTATGTAGCCCAGGCAAGCCTCGAACTCAGCAATCCTCTGTTTCTACCTCCCGAGTGCTGGGATTACAGGCGTGAGCCACCACGCCCGGCACTGTGGTATGTGGTATTGATTGCTGGTGGGCCTGAGTCTCCACGCCCAGTATTGTATGTGGTTTCCGGGGATTGAACTCAGGACCTTGCGCTTGCGAGGCTGGTGCCAGAACCACTGAGCTAATCCTCTGGCCCTTAATTTTAAAATTTTGAGACAAAGTCTCACTAAGTTTCCCAGGCTGCACTTGAACTTGTGACTTTCCTGCCTGTGCCTCCCCGGGTATTGGGTCACAGGCATGCACCACTACCACAGGCTGACATGGAATCTTTTGTTGGCCTTGAACGTTTCCTGCCGTATTCAGCCCCTTGCGCCTGGTCCTCCCACTCCAGGAAGTGACTCCTGAGGACAGAGCTTGAGAAAGAGGAGTGAGCACTGTCTCTCCACCTCCACTTGGGCCTTCATACAGGACGTTAGGCCACGGGCACTGTTAGAAGTGTGTGCCCAGCGTGAGGGCTCCAGCCAGGAGTCTGTTGCTCCCCAAAGCCTGGAGTGCCTCTTCCAGGCTCAAACCCTGTGCTGCCCTCTGCATGGAAGGGAATTTGACGCCCTTGACACAGAAGTACGTGTGCTCTGTGACTCAAAGCCTGTCATAGGCTGGAAGTGTTTGGGAAACCTGAGGTTTTTATAGAGGTGGCTTGCCTTCAAGTTGAAGGGGCGTTCGGGCCCTCTCTAGGGAAGGTCTTACTCAGAAGTGTCCTAGAAGCTGTGGGAGGGGTGGCACACCATTTTACCTCTCGGGTGACAGGGGACTTACAGTACCATGCCTGACAGGGGGCAGGGAGCTTTGCTTCCCAGGAGGCCTTGCCCCGGGTTTTAAACTTAAGACATCCCAGGACCTTCTGGGAGCTGTAGTCCATGCAGCGGTACCCCTGCTCCAGGCGCTGGCTCAGCGGGAGGACATGGAGGAGCGGATCACTACGCTGGAGAAGCGTTACCTGAGTGCCCAGCGTGAGGCCACATCTCTGCACGACGCCAATGACAAGCTGGAGAATGAGCTGGCCAGCAAGGAGTCGCTGTACCGGCAGGTGAGTGCAACCCTGCGCCCCACCCCCTCCTCTCGGTGGGGGGGGCATGCGAGCGACACTGGCCCGTGTGACTTCGCCCTTTCCAACCTTCTGCCTGTCTCTGTCCCAGAGTGAAGAGAAGAGCCGGCAACTGGCCGAGTGGCTGGACGATGCCAAGCAGAAGCTGCAGCAGACGCTGCAGAAGGCTGAGACCCTACCCGAAATAGAGGCCCAGCTGGCCCAGCGCGTGGCTGCACTCAACAAGGTGAGGGGAGGCCGCATGGGGCGGGGTCTAGAGGAGGTGGATCCTTGTAACTGCAGAAGTGAGAGAGAAACCTTGAGCCTGGGGTCTGGTGGAGGAGAGGGACTTGGCATGGGCCAGGGCTTGGGGATTTAAAAGGGGGACAGTGTGCTCTAGTCTGAATTAGAAGGATGCATGACCTAGAGCCAGATGTTGGGGCACACACCTGTAATTACTCCACTCTGGGAGATTGAGTCAGGAGGACTCCACAAGTTTGAGCCAAGTTTGGACTTCACAAGCTCCTGTCTCAAAACAGAAAAAGGAAAGAAAAAAGCTGAGGTGTAGCTCAGTGCAGAGGCCCTGGCTTCAATCCTCTGAATCAAGAAAAAAAGAAAAGGGCCGGAGGGTTAGCTCAGTGGTTCCGGCGCTTGCAAGGTCCTGAGTTCGATCCCCGGTAACCACATATAATGCTGGGCGTGGAGACACGCCCACCAACAATCAACACCGCATACCACAATGCCGGATGTGGTGGCTCACGCCTGTGATCCCAGCACTCGGGAGGCAGGGACAGGAGGATTGCTGAGTTCGCGGCGGCTTGCCTGGGTTCCATAGTGAGCTCAGGGCCAGCCTGAACTACAAAGCGAGACCCTGTCTCAAAAAGCAAAAAAAAGCAAAAAAAAAAGGAAAAAAAGGTGGTTGGAAAAGGTCTTGAGAAAATAGACTAGACGGAAAGAAAGTAGGCTGGAAAGAATGTGCAGGTCAGGGGAGGAGCCCAGCCCCCGTGTGTGGGCCCTTGTTCTAGTTCTGAGTTTTGTCTGCTAGGCTGAGGAACGCCATGGGAATTTTGAGGAGCGGCTTCGGCAGCTGGAGGCCCAGCTGGAGGAGAAGAACCAGGAGCTGCAGCGTGTAAGGGACGGAAGATGGCAGAGGGTGGTGCTTTGGGACATAGGTGCAGGGCTGGCTTGGTGCTGAGGCCTGGCGGGACTGGACCAGCCCAGGCACCAACAGACCCTGCTTCTCTCTGTGCAGGCGCGGCAACGAGAAAAAATGAACGATGACCACAATAAGCGGCTGTCAGAGACCGTGGACAAGCTGCTGAGCGAGTCTAATGAGCGGCTGCAGCTGCACCTCAAGGAGCGCATGGGAGCACTGGAGGAGAAGGTGGCCCCATGGGCTTCCCCAGTTGGTCCCTGCCAGGCCTCTGCAGTCCAGTCTGCAGAGAGTGCTTTCACATGTCATCTGAGCATCCAAGAGCTGATTTCTAGGGGTGTCCGCGCCCCGAGCCCTTGGCTTTTCCCAAACCCCCACACTGTAGGGACCCTTCAACCCCGAAGCCTTGGAAGTTACAAAGACACCCGGGCTTTGCTCCCCAGTCCTCCCTCCTCTGCGACTCACCTGGGTCCCCGTCCCTTCCTCCGTGTCTCCACCCCAATGTGCACCGGTGGCCCCTGTGGCCAGCCCCGGGGCTTCCGGCCTCCCTCTCATGCCAGCCCTGTCCCCGCAGAACTCACTGAGTGAGGAGATCGCCAACATGAAGAAGCTGCAGGATGAGCTGCTGCTGAACAAGGTGGGGCCCGGGATGGGGGCGGGGGGGGGGCAGGAGCCGCTGAGGACGGGCCGGCCTGGCTGGGATGGGCTCTGACCTGGCACTGCCAACCCCACCCCCCCAGGAGCAGCTCCTGGCGGAGATGGAGCGAATGCAGATGGAGATCGACCAGCTTCGGGGGAGGCCGCCTTCCTCCTATTCCAGGTAGCAGCGGCCCCCGCCCACTCTGCCCCAGTCTGTTCCTCTGACTGCCCTCCCCATGTCTACAGCTTCCCTCTCTCTGGCCTCTGACTGCCCTCCCCATGTCCACAGGTCTCTCCCTGGCAGTGCCCTGGAGCTCCGCTATTCTCAGGCACCCACATTACCTTCTGGCGCCCCCCTGGACCCATATGGGGCTGGCAGTGGCCGGGCAGGCAAGAGGAGCCGCTGGTCGGGGGTCAAAGACGAGCCCTCCAAGGTCAGCAGCCACTCTCAGAGCCTGGGCTGAGCGGCGCTAAGGCGGCAGCGCGGGGAGCGGAGGCTCAGAGAGGAGGCGGGGCTGAGAGCGGGGTTCTCGAGGCCTCACCATTCCTCCTCTTCTTCCTTCTCTACCTCTTTGCAACTGCGCCGTCCCCACCCACCTGCTGCTTCCTCCTGTGGGTGTCCCTGCACGGTGAGCAACGCGGAGGTATGGGGAGGAGGGGCCGAACCACAGAGTGGGTGGGGCCAAGGACTCCGACTGGGGTGTGGCGTGGTTGTGGGCGTGGCCCGGAGAGTGGGCTGCGGTTGAACAAGGGCCCCAGCAGGCAAGTGAGTTCCGCCCGGAGACACCAGGGCAGATGGGCAAAGTCAGGATTGGAGTGTGAAGAACCAGGGCCAGCCATGGCCCTGACCCACCTGGCGTCCTTCTGTCCTCACACAGACAGGACTGGGAACGTTCCACCCCTGCTGGTCCCATGCCGCCCCCGTTCCCTGGGGAGCTGGACGGCTCAGATGAAGAGGAGGCAGAAGGGATGTTCGGCGCCGAACTGCTGTCACCCAGCGGGCAGGCTGATGTGCAGACGCTGGCCATCATGCTCCAGGAGCAGCTGGAAGCCATCAACAAAGAGATCAAGTGAGCCCGCCCTGCGGACCTACAGCTGGGGCTGTGTCAGCCCAGCATGCCTCCAGTGTCCAGGAACCCCCTAGGGTACCTCCGGAAGTCTCAGCCAGTTTTCATGGTTTCCAGGCACATCGATGATTGTATTCCAAAATACCAGCACTGCTGGGCTTGGGCGCAGCTCAGTGGTACTTGCTGGGCACAGCAAAGCCCTGGATTCCATCCCCAGTATCACAAAAACAAAACAAACACAATTTTCAACTTAATACAAGATCTTCAGTACAGGGCCGGGGATTTAGCCCAGTGATTTCTGGCACTTGCCTCACAAGCTCAAGGTCCCGACTTTGATCCCTGATACCAAAAAAAAAGAAAAAAGAGAAAGAGAGAGAGAGAGATCTTTAGTGCACCATGAGCTTCATGGCTTCATAGAACCAGCACCCAGAATCTCCCATTAACGCCAGAATCTCAACACAACAAGGTCCCCAGGCAGAAATCTCACACCATCAAATCTCACCCCAACACATTAATCAAGAACCGCAACCCTGTACACAAATCATTTCTACCTAATAGGAAAAAGAGCCCTCATTTTATTGACTTCCCCATGGAGAGCTAGTCCCAGTTCCCAGAACTTAGTTATTTGCCAGTTCTTTTACAACATGTGGGGCTCCAGCAAGTAGCCCAATGTGAGCACCCCCTTCCACTCAAACTCTGACTTACCGACTCTCAGGTACTGAGTGACTTTGCAACCTTTCCAGTTTCAACTCAGAGTCCCTGGTCTTACCCTGATCTTATCATGACTTTGTTCTCACAGCTTCTTGGAATATTTTCTCTCTTTTTTTCTGCCCAAGACAAGGTCTCGCTATGTACCCCAGGCTGGCCTTGAACTTGTGATGATCCTGCCTTAGTCTCCTGAGTACTGGGTTTACAGGTGTGCAGGGCTATGCCTGGCTGCAGCATTCTCTCTCGCCCATAGTTATTTTTTTATGATCCTACAGAGCTACTTATGTTGTTATGAACAGGGCCATGATCACCCTGGGGACTCTCATACAAGTGACTGTACTGTAACCATCACAACTGCTTGGCACCGCCTGAGGCCTGGGAATCCACCAAAGCCCTCTGACCACACACCTTCCCCAGGGTTCCCCTAAGCCCTCAAGCCTTTTCAGCCCACTGCGACCCCAGGCTCCCTCTTACCTGGTTTCTCCTGTTTCCATCCCCAGGTTAATCCAAGAGGAAAAGGAGACGACAGAGCAGAGGGCAGAGGAGCTGGAGAGCCGAGTGTCCAGCTCGGGCCTGGACTCCCTGGGCCGCTACCGAAGCAGCTGCTCCTTGCCCCCCTCCCTCACCACCTCAACCCTTGCCAGCCCTTCACCCCCTAGCTCTGGCCATTCCACACCTCGCCTGGCACCACCCAGCCCTGCCCGAGAGGGCACTGACAAGGCCGTGAGTGCTCTGCCATCTCCACAGCTGGGGTGGGCAGGGAGAGAGGTCAGAAACAGGGAGCCCCGACAGACAGTGATGAGAACCCCTGACACCAGTGTTTTTCTGAGACCTGCTCGGGCTTCCCAAAAGGTCCAACTCAGAAGACAAAGGGGAGGCTGTGACACCGGATTCCAAAACCCTCAATTTCACTTCCATTGCATCTGGTCTACTTTTCCTTGTCTCTTCCCTCTAGATTCTGCAAAGGATTTTTTTTTTGTTAAATATGAGAGTCTTGTGTTGCCCAACCTAGTGCTTGTCTCACTCAGGAGCTCAAGTGATCCTCCTGCCTCAGCCTCCCAAGTACAGAAGGTTTTGAAAAATGCTTCTATAACAAACCTGTGCTTAAGAACTATAATTAGATCCTTGGAATTAAGCTTAAGGGGGAGCAAAGAGATACTATTATTACTTGCCTAGCTAGACCAGCTTTTCTGACTGCAGGACCTGTAACTCACTAGCTTGGAGGCTCACCATATCCCACTCCTGACACAAAGCAAAGTGACTATAAATATGAGCTTTTCAAGCACCTGGGAAACTGCAGCCTATGACTTAATGACCCCCATTTAACTTAGGCTAGTTTTTCTTCTCTTTTTCCCTTTGGTTTTTTGTTTGTTTGTTTATTTGTCTGTTTGAGACTGGGTCTTGGTAGATAGACCAGGCTGGTCTTGAACTCAGCACTTCTCCTGAGTGCTGGGATTCAGGTGCGTGCCACCACATCTGGCTTTTTTTTTCTTGGTACCAAGATTGAACTCAGGACCTTGCACTTACAAGGCAGGCATAGAGCTACATCCTCAGATGCCCCCCTTCCTTTCTTTTGAGACCAGGTCTCACTGACAGTGTAGTCCAGGCTGGCCTGGGACTTGTGGCCTCTTGACGTGGCCTCCCAAGTGCTAGGATTATACATGTGAACCTGACTTGATCTGGCTGCTTTCAGATAGGGTGCCTCAAACCAGAGTCACCTCAGGTACACCCCAGACACCCCAGCTGAGGGAGAGCCCCCAACCGAACGCCTCTACCTTAACCCAGCATCTATACCTCTCCATCCCCAGAATCACGTCCCTAAAGAAGAAGCTGGTGCTGCACGAGGGGAGAGCCCAGCCATTCCGGGCGACACCCCGCCGCCCACTCCCCGCTCTGCCCGTCTGGAGAGAGTGACCCAGGCCTTGGCGCTGCAGGCAGGGTCCCTGGAGGATGGGGGGCCCTCGAGGGGAAGGTCAGCAGGGACGGGCTGGGAAGGGGGAGGAGCTTCCTTGGAAGGCAGGGGGTGGGGCAGAGAGGGCTTGGGAGGGCAGGGGTACCTCGGGAGGAGTCTGCCCTTATTCTCTCCTGCTCATCCAGTGAGGGTACCCCAGATTCCCTGCACAAGGCCCCCAAAAAGAAGAGCATCAAGTCATCCATAGGCCGCCTCTTTGGCAAGAAGGAGAAGGGGCGGATGGGACCCCCAGGCCGGGACAGCTCTTCCCTGGGTGAGCGTTCTAACCTCAGCCCGGTTCTGTCCCCTCCCTTCTTTTCTCACTGGATGCTGATTCTGTGGCCATTCAGTGCTCATTCCTTTAGAATGTGGGCCAAAAGACTTGCGGGGTAGACAGAGGAGGAGAGGGTGCTCTGGGGCCTGCCTGGGTGGGCAAATGCATTAATTTTATCTTTTTCTTCAATGAGTGGTATTGAGAATTGACCCTCCGGGGCCCCCATGCTAAGCTACACCCCTAGTCCTTTTTGTTTTTATGTTTCATTTTGAGACTGGGTCTCCGTAAGTTGCTCAGGCTGGGCTTGAACTTTTGATCCTCCCACCTCTTTTGGGGGACATTTCCAGTTCCTTGCCCTGAGGTGACGCTGGTCTCTTTTTGACTTCACTGCGCCCTCCCTGTGGCCACTGACACGTCCCTCGCAGCCTGTGTCCCTGGTGTCCCTGTCACCAGCTCCCAGCCTGAAGCTCCTCACTGAAACTTTCTCAGTGTTGTCCCATCTGCCCCTAGCTGGAACCCCCTCAGAGGAGACACTGGCCACTGATCCTCTGGGGCTCGCCAAACTGACAGGCCCAGGAGACAAGGACCGGAGAAACAAGCGGAAGTGAGTGTGCGTCTGTGTGTCCATGCGCGTGTGTATGCAGGGTCATAGTGGGGGTGGTTGTAGGTAAGACCAAAATGATGCTGGAGCTGGGTGTCCATGATTCTGAACTTGCTCGCAGGGAAATTCCTGGAATTTTTCAATTTTTCTTCTCTCTGTCTCTCTGGCTCTCTCCTTTGTGATACTGAGGATTGAACCAAGGGCTTTCGCTGTGAGCTACATCCTCAGCTCCTTTTTATTTTTTTTCTTTTTTCTGAGACAGGGTCTTGCTTTGTATTTGAGGCTGGCCCTGAGCTCACTATGGAGCCCAGGCAAACATGGAACTCAGCAATCCTCCTGCCTCTGCCTCCCAAGTGCTGGGATTACAGGTGTGCCCGGCACTGTGGTATGTGGTATTGATTGCTGGTGGGCATGAGTCACCATGCCCAGCATTGTATATGGTTACCGGGGATCAAACCCAGGACCTTGAGCTTGCAAGGCAGGCGCAGGAACCACTGAGCTAAATCTCCAGCCCCGCTCCTTTTTATTTTTATTTATTTATTTATTTTTGCAGTATGAGGGATTGAACTCAGGCCTTTGTGCTCCCAAGGAAGGCATGGTGCCACTTGAACTAAATCCCCGGCTTTATTTTTTTAATTTGAGAAAGGGTCTCTCTAAGCCACTAAGTTGCCCAGGCTGGGTTTAAACTTGTCATCCTCTTGCCTCAGTCTCCCAAAGTGCTGGGATTACAAAGTGTGCCACCGCCCTTGACTCATGGAGTTGGATTTACCATGTTTCGGATGCAAGTCTGACCTTCTGCCATGCTACCTATGTACATGCTTAGGCACGTGTGCGTGCACGAATGTGCCTGCACGTGTGGAGAAGGGCTCTGTTTGAAGGGCTGGGGCTCTGCCCAACTGCTGCTGTCACCCCTTCCCCAGGCACGAGCTCCTAGAGGAGGCCTGTCGCCAGGGCTTGCCCTTTGCCGCTTGGGACGGGCCCACGGTGGTCTCCTGGCTGGAGGTACTACGGAGAAGCCCCACTGCTCAGGGCCCAGGGTGGGGTCGGGTAGGGAGCCAGGGCCCGGCAGGGTGAGGGCGTGAGACTCCAGTCAGTAGGAACAGCTACCCCCCTCCCGCCTTTGGTCCCACCCACCGCGGTCCTGCCTCTTCCATCCCTTCCCGTCCCTGCTGTCTGTTCCCCTCTCCCACCTTGCCCACCCCTCCATGTCCTCCTCCGCTCCAGCTGTGGGTAGGCATGCCCGCGTGGTACGTGGCCGCCTGCCGGGCCAACGTCAAAAGCGGTGCCATCATGGCCAACTTGTCGGACACGGAGATCCAGCGTGAGATCGGCATCAGCAACCCGCTGCACCGGCTCAAGCTGCGCCTGGCTATCCAGGAGATGGTCTCGCTCACCTCCCCTTCGGCGCCGGCCTCCTCCCGCACTGTGAGTGGCCAGAGGCCAATCCCGGCCGCTCCGGTGCCAGGCCCCACCCCCGCCCTCGGTGTAACCAATCCGGGCCTGCTCACTCCCACTCTCCACGCTTTGCTCCCATTGGCTGTCACTGCGCCATCGCCACACCTCGCCTTCCGCGCCAGGTCCTGCCCCTTCCACCTTCCCCAGCTCCGTTTGCCACTGGCGCCTGTTAGTCCCTTTACTTTGCTCCAAGATTTGAGGTCTTAACGCAGATGCCGCCTCCTCCCGGCACGTCCCCTGGGTCTTCGCCTGAACTATGGCTCCACCTGTAGTACAGCAATACCGACTCATTTCTCCCCATCGCTTTTCCTGTCTTTAAGTCATTTTCTCCTTTCTTTGCAACCTTTTCTTGAGAGAGGTTTCAAGTGTACAGTAGTTAAGTTTCTGACGCAGTGGTCGTACCTCCTGTTTCCACACGTAAGTGTCCCTCCGAGGGGCTTGGATGTCACTTGAGGGCCATCCCAACTGGTCAACCCCCAAATGACTTCAGCGGTGTCCTTTTCTCCTTTGTAGCCATCATGCCCTTGTCATACCTAAGAGCGGATTGTTTGTGGTACTGGAGATTGAACCAGGGTCTGCACACTGAGCTACATTCCCAGCCCTTTTAACAAACATTGTGGGTGTTTTTTTTTTTTTTTTTTAGACAAGATGTCACTAAGTTGCTAAATTGTTTGGTCTGAGTCTGAACTTGCCTGGAACTCAGAAATCCTCCTGCCTCTGCCTCCTGAGTGCTGGGATTACAGGCATGAGCCAGGACACCCAGCATTGTGGAGTGTGGTACTGATTACTGGTGGGCGTTAGTCACCACGCCCATATTTGCCTAATATCATATCATTGTATGTGGTTACTGGGATCAAACCAGGGACCTTGTGCTTGCTAGGCAGGCGGCAGAACCACTGAGCTAAATCTCTGGCCTTTTTTTTTTTTTTTTTTGAGAGTCTTGCTAATAGTTGCACAGGCTGGCCTCAAACTCATAGAAATCCCCATTCCTGAGCCTCCTAAATTCTGGGATTATAGGCATAGGCCACCATGCCCAATTTGGGTCCGAACTTGTGCTCCTCCTGCCTCAGCTTCCTAGAATGCTGGGACCACTGGCATGTGCCACTAAACTTAGCCCTATTTATATCCTGGACATTGTGTTTTCTCTGAGACAAGAGCCCCACCTGTTGAATTCCTTGCCATATCCCAGATCCCTGGCAGTACCTGACACTAAGACCCACCCAAATGTTTGGGTCCAAGTAAGAACTCTTGAGTGGTGGAGTTGTTGGCACAGGAGTAACCCAGTTTGAGCAGACCGCACCCCTGCTGTGTTTGCCACCTCCTGCTCAATCTTGTGAGGTCTGAAGGCCACACAGCCTGGATAGGGAAGGTGCTCAACAAGGGACCAGTCCTCCTTTGTCCCCGAGGGGCTCCCAGACAGCAGGATGTGCAGAAACCTTTGTCCCAGGGACCTCGGCCTCCGACCCCATTCTATTCCTGTATCCGAAGTCCGCTCTGTCCCCTAACGTGTCCTGCTCCTCAGCCCACAGGAAACGTGTGGATGACACACGAGGAGATGGAGTCCCTGACTGCAGCGACAAAGCCTGTGAGTGCCCCTGCCGGCGGCTGAGGGGATGGCAGTAACCCTACTTGGGGGCGGTGGGGGTGGCCTGGGCCGAGTCTGTGGTGGTCCGTCCGTCTGTCTGTCCCTCAGTCCTCCTCTGCCTCCCCCTTAACCCACCCCTTCTCTCCCCTCTTCCTACTAACGGGTCAGGAGACCAAGGAGATCAGCTGGGAGCAGGTAGGGGCGCGGGGCGGGTCATGGGCGCATGAACAGGCTGTGCACGCTGCATGTTCGCCCCTCCTCTAAGCCCCGCCCCTTCCCTCCCCCAAGTGTCCCGTCGTCCCGTGGGGCGGAGGGCACCAAGCTCAGCTCTGGACTGGTTCACCGAGGTATGGGGAGGGGAGAGTGAAAACCATCCTGTTCCGGCTGTGCTGCGGCAGGATTGCGGAGGCTCCAAGGGCTGTTCCTTTCCCTGGCCTGGAGGGCATTGCTAGCCGCTTGCTTTCCTTGGGGTTGAAGGGAAGGGCGCTATGCCAGATCATGGTGGTGATAAGGCAGACCAGGTAGAATTACAAGTGGGGAGTGGAACTACGCTTTGTTCTCAAGAAGGGGGAGACGTGACCCTGCTGTGGTGAAGCCCTGTTAGGCTGTGGTCTTGGTTTCCAGCCAGGGGGAGTGAGGATTATGCTAACAGGAGTGAAAGGCTTTGGTCCTGGGTCAGGCGCAGGTTAGATGGGTATCTTCAGGGTACTACAGGAAGGACAGTGCTCTGTTAGAGGGAGTCAAGCCGGGAGAATCCATTCACCCGGGAGGGGGTGATATTTGACTGAGCTGGGACACAGACCAGTGCTCCTCAAAATTTAATCCATAGTTCAGGTCTCTGTGGATCGAGCAGGCCTGGTACGAGTTTGCAAGCATGACGGTGATGCCGAGGGCTCTAGGACTACACCGAGACCATCCTGTCTTTGGGAAGGCAAAGGAGACAGCTTTAGATGGGTCCAGAGCAGAGATTGGTCATCATTGTCCCGCTCTGGGGCCGGGGAAGGACAACCTTGAGCGGGGGTGGATTGTACCCCTTTCCTACACACTTGGGAAGGGCCCAGAGAGCCTGACTTCCCCCACCTTCCTATGGCCCCAGATCCTGGCATATGGCGACATGAACCACGAGTGGGTGGGGAACGACTGGCTGCCCAGCCTGGGGCTGCCCCAGTACCGCAGCTACTTCATGGAGTCGCTGGTGGATGCCCGAATGTTAGATCACCTCAACAAGAAGGAGCTCCGGGGCCAGCTCAAGATGGTGGACAGCTTCCACAGGTGGGGCTGCCTGGCTGACGGGGACAGGGGGGGCACCCCGGCCCTAGAGAATCTGTGGCTGGTGGGGCTGGTGAGGGGAAATCTTTAGGATTGTCTTTGAACCTTTGGCTTGGGTTTGTCAGGAAATCCAGACTCGCCGGTGCCCTCTGCACCAAGAAGATGGTCCATAGGAAAAATTCATATCCAGAGACAGTTTGGCTGATTAATCCCACACATAGGCCAGTTTAGACAAGAGGGGCTACATGTTGGAAATGCCCTGCCTTCTGGGAGGCCTTACAAGCAAGGTGGCTGATGATTGGAGCTTCCTGACCTGGCCAGAGTAGCACAACCAATGAGCAGGGCCCAGAGAGGGGCTGCCCAGACTCCTGAGATCCCTGTTCCCTTGCTGCGCAGGGTGAGTCTACATTATGGGATTATGTGCCTGAAACGGCTCAACTATGACCGGAAGGACCTGGAACGGAGGCGGGAAGAGAGTCAGACCCAGATCCGAGGTGAGGAGAAAAGAGTAGGCCGGGTGGAGGGACACGGGGAGGGGTGGGTGGGAAAGAGAGGCCAGGGCAGGGGAAGTCCTGGGCACTGGGCAGAGTGCAGCTGAGGATTCCTTTGTCCCCAGATGTGATGGTGTGGTCCAATGAGCGAGTCATGGGCTGGGTGTCCGGGCTGGGTCTGAAGGAATTCGCCACAAACCTCACGGAAAGCGGGGTGCACGGGGCGCTGCTCGCCCTGGACGAGACCTTCGACTACTCCGATCTGGCCTTGCTCCTGCAGATCCCTACTCAGAATGCTCAGGTGAGTGGCCACAGGGCCTGCAGCAGGGCGGGCTCTCCCAGTGTCGACTGCACACTCCAACTTCTCTCCGTCTCCTTCTCCAGGCCCGGCAACTCCTGGAGAAGGAATTCAGCAACCTCATCTCCTTAGGCACAGACCGGCGGCTGGACGAGGTGGGCGCGGCAGCAGCTCTAGCCCGGCTTCTAGCAGCCCTTCAGGAATCCGTGATGAGGGGGTGGGGCTTGGCTTTGGGGACCAGTGCTGATTGGAGGCCGGGACAGGGAGGACGAAGGGGCGGGACCAAAGCATGGTCTGGGACCCTCACCCTCGGCTGGCTCCTCTACCCAGGACAGCGCCAAGTCCTTCAGCCGCTCCCCATCCTGGCGGAAGATGTTTCGAGAGAAAGATCTCCGAGGTGTAACCCCCGACTCGGCTGAGATGTTGCCCCCCAACTTTCGTTCAGCTGCAGCAGGAGCCCTGGGGTCGCCGGGACTCCCACTCCGAAAGTTGCAGCCAGAAGGTGGGTGGCGAGGGTGTGTGTGTGTGTGCTCAAAAGCGACTGCTCCTCCTCTTCTCCAGAGGAGGGATGGTCTAATTCTACCTTCCAGGTTCCCCTGACAAACAGACCACTCCGATATTCCGGACTCTCCTTGGGGTGGATGAACCACACACACCACAAATGAATCCACCCAAAGTCACTTGGAGCCCCTTGTTTGAGTCCCAGGCTGCAGGAAAGGGAGGAAAGAAACCTGATGTGAAGCTGAGATATCAGGAGGGGATTCTCAAGGGGGAAGGTTTCCTGGGTCTGAGGATGAGCTCACAGCAACCCTGGGGAAAACCCGGCATGAGGGCAGGGGCGCCCCAGCTGAACCCCTGCTTGTTTCCCTTCCAGGTCAGAGTTCTGGGAGCTCCCGGGCAGACGGCGTTTCGGTTCGGACCTATTCCTGCTAGTGTTGGCCTCCAGGTGAGGACATGAAGTCGGTACTGGGGGTCGTGGGGTGCGTGACAGCACAGTGGGTCTTCACTGCTCTGCACTGCCCCGTGTCCCTGCAGGTGACCTCACTCGGTAGGAGGACTCTCCCAGGGGCTGGGCCGCCCAATGTGCTGCCTAGAATCTGGTTTGGCTTTGGAGAGCTGGCCGAGAGCTCCAGCCGTGGACTGCACCATCTGTACAGAGAGGGGGTGCGTGTGTCTCCGCCTCCCCAGTGGACTGGACCTGGACCAAACCATGTGGACTGGACTGAGGGGGGAACAGGAGACGGAAGGGAGAATTCCCGCCCCAAACTTCCGCCTCCCTTTTCTTTATTTTGTAATTTATCTATCAGTTTCCAATGGGAGACGGGTGCCCTCCACCTGCGGGAAGGGGGCGGGGCTTTCCTCCCGGGCCGCATGCGGGGAAAGGCTGTCCCCTCCCCTTTTTCCTGCCTAGTCGCGGGGCCCAAGTCGTCCTTCCTCGTCCGAAAGAAGGGGAGAGAGGACTCGCTGCTACAAGCCTCGCCCCCTGTGCCACTCGGCCTCGCGCTGCCGAATCCGGTCGCCAGTTTCCGGGGTCATTTGCGGGTGGGGTTCCCTGTTCCTCCCCCGTGTCTCGTGTCCCCGGGGCCTCCCCACCCCAGTGGTATGGCTGTGTCCGTGCCCCAGGGGCAGGGGCTGCAGATACGCGCCCCCGGGTCCCCTTCGGCTCCGGGGTTTGCATGGGAGAATCTTCTTTCCACGATGCCACTGAGCGATGTGGCGTGGGAGGAGGGCGAACAGTGGGGGAACCCTTGCCCCAACTCTCGGTCGGCCTCCTGGCCCCAGGCGTCACTCAGTGATCACGGGTAAAGAGAACTGTTTCAAAAAGCTCCGGTGTCAACGGATTTTTTGGCTAGGCCTCTACAAAAGCAAAGTACCTCCTCTGGGATCTAGGAGTCCAGGCCTCTTATACTTCAGTCTAACCCACCTCCCTGGGGGTAGGATTCGCTTCTCCAGCGTCCCTCTCCCCATGCCCTGATACCTGCAGAATCGGCCCCTGCATGACAGCGAGGATTCAGGGAGCACTTTTATTTAGAGAAATAAATATGGCTTATGTAAGGGGTTGAACTGCAGGGGAAGGGATGTCTGCCGCAGCCAAGGGCCAGATTAGGGCTCTGGGGTCTCCAGCATGTCCGCCAGGGCTCTGTAGAGGAGGACACACGTTACACAGCCCGAGGGGCGCCTCACACGCTTAGAGATGATCGTCCAGTCCCTTTCTTCTAAGAGGATATGGGGTCCCAGGGTCTCCCACAACTTGGGATAGCGCTTCTCTATAAAGGGCCCTTGAAGTCGCCCCTCCCCCCCGCACACTTACTGATATAGGGAGGAGGAGAAATAGTCGACGTAGCTTCCTGCGGGGGAGTAGGAGAGATCTGAGGGGGGTTCCATAACCGACATTAAAGGGACATTCAATGTAAAGTGCAGGACGTAGAGCTAGCTCCGCCCCCTCTTTCTAATTCCGGCGGTAAACTGAAATCGCGAGGGGGACTCCTGAAGACCGCGCGCCTCCTTGCTAAACCCGGTCCCGTTCTCCAGTAGCCTGGGGCTTCGGGATTCTACCAGCTTCGGTTCCTCCCTCCTCCTCAAGGCTCCGCCCCTCACCCGTCACTCACTCAGGCCTCGCCCCGCCCTCCTAGCACCGCCCTGACCTTACCCCCTCTCGCCCCGCCCCATCAGCCTCCCACACCCGCCGTCCGGTTTTGCCACCACTACCAGGGTTCACCTTGGGCTCCCGACCCCTTTCCTCAGGGCTTCCCCGCCTCGCCCCATGCTCACCTGGGGCGCAGAGTGTTTCGCAGACCAGCGGGCAGAGGTAGCAGAACTGGCAGTGCTGGGCGGGATGGAGGGAGACTGGTCAGGGGAGAATGAGGCCTGGGCGCCGGTGGAGGTGATGGGCAGAGCCGTGGGGGCGCCGAGCCGGGTGCGTTAGGGATTGGGGGCTGGGTTAGTCTGGGGGCGGGGCCCCAGGTTTAGAGCCAGTCCCGGGCCACCTTGAGGCCTGGCAGAGCCTTCAGGCTGGGGAGAGGACCCACCTGGCACTGGTCGCAGTGTTCTCCCATGTTCTCCTCGTCACAGTGACAGTTCTCACATTCAGTGCATCGCTGGGGACGCAGGGGCTGCTTAGATGGAAATCCTGACCCCCACGGAGATGTCTGTCCACCCGCCCCGACCTTTCCGCCCTCCACTCCTGGCCCCGTCTCCCCCAACACTGAGCTCAGTATCATTCCCTGAATCTGCACCCCTGCCCCTGGCTCCCCATCTTGGGGCAACTCGAGTGACCCACCCCAGCCCTCCGCCCCGGTGGTCTCAGGCCTGTCCCTCCTGACCCTGACGCCTTGCCCAGGTGGGGCGCTGTCTACCCCCCAGGTGCAGGGTACCCTCCCCCTCCCCTGCTCATCACCCTAGCCTTCTGCTTCCAGGCCATCCCGGAAGTATCTTTTTCACTCAGACTTGCCCCTCACTCCCTGGCTCTCCCATAGCACCCCAGGCCCTGGACAAATCCTGAGGGGCAGCCTGGTGGGCGTGTCCAAGCTGGGACATACATTGCAGAAGGTACAGTAGCCACACAGGGACCCTGGCTGGTAGTTTCCATACTCCTGGACGTCCTTTGGACCTGTGGGGACAGGAAAGCAGCAGCGACCCAGGCTAATTCTGCCCCTCCTCACCCCCACCCAGCCCAGCTACTCACCTGTGTCCTCACCGCTTTCCTCTTCACTAGAGCCATCATCAATCACTTCCCTCCCAGCCAGGGGATTAGGGATGATAATGAACGGGAGCTCGTCCTCCCCCAGCCCACCTTCCTCCTCTTCCTCCTCCTCTTCCTCTTCCTCCTCCCTGTGAGCTCGGCTCTGTCGGGCCTGAGCTCCAGCCTTCCCTTCCTTCCTTGCTTCCTCTTCCTTCTCCTCCTCCTCTTCCTCTTCGCTCAGGCTGAGGCCATGGCCTTCATCTTCATCTTCCTCATCTTCCTGGTCCAGGCTGCCCTGGTTGTCCCCTTCTTCCTCCTGCTCTGAGCCTTCATCGTCTTCCTCTTGGAAGCTGTGATCTTCCTTCTCTTCTTCCTCTCCAGACTCGCCCTCCCTCAAGTGGCTTTTACCCCTGACCACCATGTGTTCTGGGGGCTGGTGGCTGATATCTTCCGGTGTAGACCCTCTATGACTGTGGATGGCCCCTTCATCCTGCTGGGCCTGTTGCCGGTGGCTGGGGGCCTGTGGGCCAAGCTCAGCAGAGACGTCCTCATCTTTCTCTTCAGAGACTCTGTGGTGGTGATGGCCAGGGACTTCTCCTTTGTATTGCTCTGTGTAGTCCTCTTCTTCATTGCTTTGGTGTCCTTGGGGTTGGTGGCTTGCAACATGGCTGCTGAACTTAACTGTGATCTCCTCTTCTTCCTCTTCTTCCTCATCTCCAAGTCCATGGTGGGCATGTCTGGGAGGCTGGTGCCAGTGTTCAGTGGACACATCTTCATCTTCCTCATCCCTCACTCTGTGGCCTTGGTGACCATGGTCAGGAATATGATGGTGGTGCTCATCTGAGGGCTCATCTTCTTCTTTGTGGCCTTGGTGCCTGTGGGCATGGTGTCTATAGTCAGAGGAGACATCTTCATCATCGTCATCTTCTTCCTCTTCTTTGTGGCCTCGGTGCCTGTGGCTGGGGACAGGATGTTCGTGCTCATCTGAGACTTCCTTATCCTCTTCCTTTCCGTGGCCTCGATGCCTGTGGTCATGGTGTCCATACTTAGTGAAGACTTCCTCTTCACTATCATCATCATCATCCTCATCTTCCTCTTCTTTGTGGCCTCGGTGGCTGTAGCTGGGGACAGGATGCTGATGCTCATCTGAGGCAGCCTCATCTTCTTCCTTCCCATGGCCTCTGAGCCTATGGGCATGGTATCCATACTCAGAGATGTCCTCCTCTTCATCTTCATCATTATCATCATCATCTTCTTCCTCTTCTTCATGGCCTTGGTGCCTGTGGGCCTGGCGCCTGTCCTCAAAGGACCCCTCCTCACCCTTCTCTTCCTCCTCCTCCTCTCCATCATCGTTTGTGTAGCCTCTGTGTGCACGCCTGGGGACATGATGGTGATGCTCACTGGACACCACCTCATCCTCGTCCTCATCTTCATGACTGTGGTTCCTGTGGCTGGGGAGGTGGTTCCCAGGCTCGGCAGAGTCCTCAGTGTCTTCAAGGCCCTGTCCTCTGTGCCCATGGGCCTGCCGGCTGTGCTCTGTGAAGACCTCCTCAGAGTCGTTGTCATTTCCCACCTCGTGGCCTTGGTACCTGTAGCCTTGGTGGTGGTGGCCATGTTCTCTGGAGGTATCTTCATCCTCATCTCCACTGTCTCTGTGGTCTTGCCATGGTTTCTGGGAATGGTGTCCATCTTCCAAGGAAATGTCCTCATGCTCATCTTGGCGGCCCCCATGACCATGGATATGGTGGCCGAACTTGGCCGACATATCCTCTGAGGAGTCAGGGACGCCTGCATTGTTGTTCCAGTTGCTGCGGCCCAGCACTGCCCCTCTTAGCTGTTGGGTCACTGCAGGAGGGAGGAGCAGGCTGGCCACTGCAGCCCAGAGAAGAAAAGCGTGTGGCCACGGCCCACGGTGGCCCATGGGGACGTTTGGCACCAGAGCTTGCCCCAAGGCTGGCTCCTGCTGGCTCTGTGGCTCTGCGGTGAATGTTGGGGTCCTTGTCCCCGATGGGTTTGGCTTTGTCTCGTTGTGTGTCTTCCCCGCACTTTGTCCACCCTCCACTGGCCCTGACAGCCCTCTGAGGCTGTCTGGAGCCCCGACCCCCTCTCCGCCCTCCCTCCCCACCCCCTAGCCAATAAGTTCTCTCCCCTCCCCTTGGCGTGGCTAAATTTACACTCGGCCCCAAGTTATTCTGGGCGGCTCCGCCTCCCTGCCCCCTCTGCTGGGGAGGGGTGGGTGAGGGTCTCTTCCTGCCTGGCACAGGCACAGAGGGACTTGACTTAGGGCTGCCAGCGGCTTTGTGTTTGGCAGCTGCAGGGACAGCTGAGTTGAGTTAGGGAAGCCCAGGGGCCCTGGAGGGAGGACAGAGGAGAGACCCCTGAGAGAGCAGAGCTGAGGCCCACCATAGGGACCTTCCAGCCAAACAGGCACTGCGGTGAGAGAGGAGATGCCAACATGGAGGCCCTGGAGTGAGGCAGGAGCCCTGCCCCCAAGGCCCAGACCCGTGACCTCCAGGCCCCGGGACTCAGATCTGGGGGCAGGGACCTGGCCAGGCCAGGGCTATTAATACAGCTGGGAGCGGAGTGCAGGGGCTCAGGTTACCCAGGCCAGCTGTCCCCAGCAGGAGGAGAGGAGGCACGTGGCACGGCATGGCCCTCCCAGCCTGTGTCCGGAGGTCGCTACTCAACTGTCCTGTCCCACCTGTTGCTGCTCTCGCAGGGTCCCTGTCCCCCTCGACAGGACTCTGTCCCCTCCTCATCCTGGGTTCTGTGCTCCTCACGCTGGAGTCTGCCCCCCAAGCTCTGTCTCTCTGTCCCCTCCCGGCCTGACTCAGGTCCCCCTCTCCCTCTTCCTGTTCCCTCTCTCCGGGTCTCTCTTCCAATCCACGGGTCCCCTCCCTTCTGGGTCTACCCCGGGCCCCAGCCCCTGTCTCTCAGCCCCTGTCCCGGCCTCCGCGCCGGGCCGCACCCCGTCCCTTTATCCGAGCAGCCGCGCTCTCTCCGCCTCCCGCTGACGTCTCCGGGACTCCCCGCCCCGCTGCCTGGGAAGCGGCGGATCCGGTTTGGCTCAGGGCGGGGCTGGCGGCGCCGCCGGGGTGCCTGTGGAGAGCCGGGTGGCGGCAGCATGGTGGCCTCCGAGAAGGAGCAGGTCGGAGGCGGGGTGGGGGCCCGGCAGGACGGTGGGGCGCCGTGGGGGCCGGGACTCTGCGGCCAGAGTCGGGGCCCCGGGATGACACTGAGTCCCGCACCCGGCCCTCCTCGTTCTGTCCCCAGAGTTGGATCCCCAAGATCTTCAGGAAGAAGATCTGCACGACTTTCATAGCTGAGCTCTCGGACCCCGGGTGAGGACCTCGGGGAGCCCGCGGCCCGCGGGTCCCTGTCCGATTCCTCCTCCCGTTCTGTACGTGTCTCTTGTCTCTTTTGTCCCTTGACTGTTCCTTCATAGATCGCGCGTCTGTCCCTCACCCGCCCATCCCTCCATCCACCCGTCTGTCCTTCCATCCGTCCGTCCCTCCCCCATCGAGAGACCCTCCTCCCTGGGGCTGTCGGGGAAGCAGCGCTTCCAGCGGGACCTGTGGCCGGCAGCGCTCAACTTTCCCCGGAGACCGCAGCGCTGTGGCTTTGGGCAGTCGGTTTCGCCCTCTGGGGCTCCTGTCAGCGTCCCTCCTAGGATGACTGTGACAATTAAACGAGCGACTGCTGTGATATTTCTGGAGTGGGAGCCCGGGAACCAGCACCCAAGAAGCACGGGAAACGCCTGGGGTTCCTGTGGAAGGCAGCAGTCGTGCAGGGTGGCGGGGACACCGCCTGAGGGGATACACTGCCTGGGGCCAGCCTCCTGGGGTGCTCTCTGCCACCTCCGAGGCTTGGGATCTTCTCATTGTTCTCAAGACAGGCTCTGAGGTATTCAGAACTTCCATGTCCCCAATTCCTGTGGTGTTTTCTCATAGAAGTACTCGCTTTGGAGCACACTATTTTGGCATTGGAGCTTGAACCCAGGACCTTTGTACTCAGTTATATCTGCAAGGTTTTTTGTTTTGTTTTGTTTTTTGAGGCAGGGTCTTATTTTGTAGTTCAGGCTGCCCCTGAGCTCACTATAGCCCAGGCAAGCCTGGAACTCAGCAATCCTCCTGCCTCTGCTTCCCAAGTGCTGGGATTACAGGTGTGAGCCACCATGCCCTGCAGGGGTTTTTTAAATATAATTTTTCTTTTCATTTTTAAAATTTCGAGACAACCTCACCGAGTCGCTAAGTTACCTGGGGTGGGCTTGAACTTGTGATCCTCCTGCCTCAGCTTCCTGGAGTGCTGGGGTTAAAGGTATGTGCCACTGTGCCCAGCTCGTCAGGAAGCTATTCCCTTGATGCCTGCCGTGTAGTGCGCCAATTATACATAGACACTCGAATGCTCATGGGTGTGGTACCCTGAGACGTCTTGCTAACGGGAAGTATCACCAAGTTGAGGAACGCAGCACTGCCAGGCAGGTAGGTAGGTGATAAGAGGGTGGTGGCAAAGGTCAGGAGGAGGCAGCTGCATGGTCATGCCCCTGGGCCCTGTGTTACGTGTCTCCCTGAAGCTGGGAGAAGACACAGGTGTCACCAGTGGCTTCTGGGGGTGGAGGGGCCGATCAGGTAACCTGTGAAGGTTGAGTTGGATCTGACAGGTGAAGACAGGACAGAGGCCCCCGGAAGGTCACTCTGGAAGTAGGAAAACATGTCACCCCAGGTGACACTGTGGTGTGGCTTGAAAACAGAGCAAAGCTCAAGGAGCAAGGGGTGCTGTCCCAGGAGAGGAGCCTGCACCCTAGGAAGCACCTCATAAGCCGCTCTGCATGGGTAGGACCTTGTTCTCCAGTGCTGGGGTGGGTTCTGGGGAGAAAGCCATGGCAGGATGAACAGGAGATTCAAATACCAGGAAAGAGGTGTTCAAGAGTCTAAGAGAGAGGGAGGGGGAGAGCTGAGTCATGTGAGCATCGCAGGGCCAGCCTGCGGGAGGCCGGGGAGGAGGCTCAGGCTCACAGGGTGGAGCTCGGGGGCCAGCAGGTGTGGGGAGGCTGGTCCCTGCACAGGCAGCCTGGTGATGGTTTGGGAAATGTTGCTGAGTTAGTGAGGAGCTGTGTGTAGAGATGGGTCTGGGGGCCCTGGATGAGGGGCCTGGGGTGGCGTGGGGGGAGACCAGCCACCGGCAGAGTCTGAGGAGTCCTGACTGTCCACGGAGGTAGGCAAGATGTCACTGGGTAAAACAAGTCAGAGCCGGCAGCTGGCGATCCCAGGCCACTGCTTTCCTGTCTTATTTCTTATTTTTTTTACTTCGAGAAAAAAATCTTGCAAAAGACATTACTAAGCCACGCTGGGCTTGAACTTTCTATCCTCCTGCCTCAGCCTCTTAGAGCACTGGGAGTACAGGTGTGTGTCACTGTGCCCGGCCATTTTTTTTCTTTATATTCTGCGTGGAAGAGTCTGTGCCTGTCTGTGGGCTGGGGCTGTAGCTTAGTGGAGAGAGCTTAGGCACCATGTATGAGACCCTGTGTTCCACCCCCAGCACCAAAGACAAAACCTGTCTCCGAAAGATATGAGTGTCCCATGGCCTCTGGCAACCACATCCTCTTCTTTTCTACCTTGTGCTTCTTCCCAGTAACCAACTCACCCAGGGAGGCTTGCACGGTCCTCACTCTGAGGGCACCTATACTCAGGGGGGTGACGAGGAAGGGAGGCTACACAGGAGGCTAGGACAGAGCAGCTGGCAGGGGAGAGGGCAGGGCAGATGCACCCTGGCACGACAAGGGCTTTCCAGAATCAGAGCCTTTCAACCGTGGCCAGGCCACCTTATGTTGCAGTCAGGTGAAACCTGAATAGGACCACAGTGTCACACGGAAAGAAGGCAGAGGCAAGGCAGACAGAATCACACGCTTGCGAAGAATTGAATTCTGCTTTGATCTCTCTCTCTCTCTCTCTCTTTCTCTCTTTGGGACAAGCCTCTCCATGTAGTTCAGGCTGGCCTTGAACTCACTATGTAGCCCAGGCTGATCTTGAACTTGTGATCCTCCTGCCTCAGCCTCCTAGAGTGTCATCATCCTACAGATTTGACCAAACCCTGGTGTCACCTGTATTATTGTTTCCATAAAATTGGCCTTAAACGGACCCACCCTGTTTGTATCAAGGCAGGTCACCTTGCTACCTGAATTCTTTCTGGAACCGGGGACCAAAGAGATTTAGATAGGCTTTCCACTCAGCCCCTTATTCCTCAAATGCCTGTTCCTTGCTCTTTGAAACTCTGATGCCAGTCACAGCAGCTAGGGAGAGCTGTGCATTTCTTTAGGGAAAAAAATTTTATATACAGTGACCATAAATGGGAATCCTGTCCCATCTGTCACAAGAGCAAAAAACAAGCCAGAGAGCCAAAACAATGAACAGCGAATAAAGGTATTTATCTTCCAGCTGGGCACCTCAGCAGTCCAAGTTTTCTAGGCTTAAGGCTTGTTTATTTCTGCTTAAAAAAAAAAAATGTAGCAAAGGGTTAGGCATGAAAGACACTCAGACACCCAGCCGAACCCACGCCGTGATTGCAGTCAGAACTGAAAAAGAAATGACTTTCTCGCTGTGTTATTCAAGGTTATTTAAAGCTTGGTGTGAAGTTCACACAGCCTGTCTCCAACTGGGACCGGCACGCACTCCTCAGTTCAGGAAACACAGCGCTATTTCCGTGGCTCCTCGGAGTTCTCTGGAACAGGCACTGCTGCTATTATTGTCTTTTCCCTGGAGGAGGAAATTTACAATCAGAGAGGTGAAGCCACTTGCTCAAAGTCACACAGCTGCCTCAGCCTCCAGCACACGAGCTCTCCCTGAGATACTTTTGAGAGATCTTCTATCTGTCTGTCTGTCTGTCTGTCTGTCTATCTCTTTATGATTGGAGGCAGGGTCTTGCCATGAGGTTGAGACTGGCCTGGAACTCCAGGCTGGCCTCCAGCTCATGGCAGTCCCCTTGCCTCAGCCTCCCAAGTGCTGGGATTATAAGTGTGCATCATGCCACTATACCCTGTTGGATTTTTTTCCCAAGATTTTTCTTTCTGTCTTTCTCTTTGAATTCACCTTCTCGTGGTGGTTATCACCTCTTTGGGCTGGGGAGCAGCTGTCATTGCTTTTCCCCTGCTGACCCTGCAGGCCACAGCGAGTGGTGCCCTGAGCACCTCTCCACTTCCTGGTGGTGGGAAAGAGGGACTGTGCCTGATGCTGCCTCAGTCTCCCAGGGGTGGAGCCACTGCTGAGATCAGAGTGCTCTCGGACTCCCTCGGGGACAGAGGGTCTCGGGGATGCTCCCACAGGATGCTGGGGGCCAGCAGGGTCACCCAGCTCATGCTCCACCTTTGCACCCCCAGAGGGACCTTGTGCCAGTGTGGGCGCCACCGGAGTGCCCACCCCTCAGTGGCTGTGGAGGACGCCTTTGGGGCGGCTGTGGTGACCGTGTGGGACAGTGATGCGCACACCACAGAGAAGCCCACTGATGCCTTCGGGGACCTGGAGTTCCTGGGCGCCGGCCGCCGGCCCAGCAATGTGAGGCTGCCAGTGTGCTCGTGTGGGGCGGGCAGGAGAGCCAGAGCCTCGCAGGGTCTGTCCCCGTCCTCCTCTGTCTGCTCTCTGTCCCCCACGTCTCTGGTCTCCACCCTTCCCCGTGTCCCCTCCTGTGTGTCCACAGTTCCTCCGGCTGTCTGACCGAACAGATCCAGCAACCATTTATAGTCTGGTCACCCGCACGTGGGGTTTTCGAGCACCCAACCTGGTGGTGTCAGTCCTGGGGGGCTCAGGGGGCTCTGTCCTCCAGACCTGGCTGCAGGACCTGCTGCGACGAGGGCTGGTGCGGGCCGCTCAGAGCACAGGTGACCAAGGGCGGGTGGCTGGGCCTGTGCCACCTCCCTCGCCGCCTGCTTTCGCCAGGCAACTTTTTCTTACTCCCCATCGTCCCCTCTGCCTCCTACGTGTCGCGGCGTGCAGGGGCCTGGATCGTCACGGGCGGGCTGCACACGGGCATCGGCAAGCACGTCGGGGTGGCGGTGCGGGACCACCAGACGGCCAGCACAGGGGGCAGCAAGGTGGTGGCCATGGGCGTGGCGCCCTGGGGCGTGGTCCGGCACAGGAACACCCTCACCAACCCCAAGGTGAGCCCAGGTCGGGGGCAGGGGCCTGGGGAGAGGAGGAGCGATCCCCTCTGGCTCCTCAAGGGCTCCTGGTGGGCTCCTTGGTCCCCAGGGCTCCTTCCCCGCGAGGTACCGGTGGCACGGGGACCCCGAGGACGGCGTCGAGTTCCCGCTGGACTACAACTACTCGGCCTTCTTCCTGGTGGACGACGGCACGCACGGCCGCGCGGGCGGTGAGGACCGATTCCGCCTGCGCTTTGAGTCCTACGTGGCGCAGCAGAAGACAGGAGTGGGCGGTGAGTGACCGGGGGACCCCAGGGCCGAAGTTCGGGTCGTCTCTGGTGCACAATGTGCTGTTTCCCGCGCGCACCGGCCCGCAGCAGCTGGCACAGCGGACCTCGCCCCTGGCAGGCTGAGCCCCTGGGCTGCGTCCTAAACTACAGCTGTGAGGCGTTGGGGACGAGTTTAGACCTCACCTAAACCGGGCGTGGTGTCTCACCCCTGTAATCTCAGCACTCAGGATGCAGAGGCAGGAGGACTGCTCAGTTCAAGGCTTGCCTGGGCTACATAGTGAGCTCAGGGCCAGCCTGAACTACAAAGTGAGACCCTGTCTCAAAACAAAACAAAACAAAACAAATATATGGTAGAGAAAAATCAGCAAAACGAAAAGCAGCTTCTTTGTAAACATTTTCTCTATCCACAAAATGAGGAGCTTTTGTGTCTGGCGCTGGGAGGGGCAGCCTGGGTTTTAGCAACTCTCTGAATTGTGTTTCCCAAAGTCACTCAATTGCCCCAGGCTGAGCTGGAACTTCTCCTGCTTCAGCTTCACAAAAGCTGGGTTTATAGACTAAACTACCACACTTGGTCAAAGTTAATTAAATTTTTAAACTTGACAAGCTCTACTCGGCTTCCATTTTAGTTATTATTTTTTATTTATTTTGAGGCAGGGTCTCGCTTTGTGGTACTGATTGGCAGTGGGCATAAGTCACCATGCCCAATATTGTATGTGGTTACCAGGGATCTTGCACTTGTTAGGCAGGTGCCAGCACCACTGAGCTAAATCTCTGGCACTCTCAGTTTTATTTTTGAAATCACCGCAAAGTATTAAAAGAGACTTCTTGGACAGGGGATTTAGCTCAGTGGTTCCGGCCTCGAAAACACAAGGTCCCAAATTCAGTCTCAGTAACCACACATCACAATGCCAGGCGTGGTGACTTGAGCCCACCAGCAATACACCACAATGCCAGGTCATCCCAGCACTTGGGAGGCAGAGGCAGGAGGATTGCTGAGTTCCAGGCTTGAATGGGCTACATAGTGAGCTCAGGGCCAGCCTGAACTACAAAGTGAGACCCTGTCTCAAAAATAAATAAATCAATATATAAATTAATAAAAGAGACTTCTTTGGGTGGAATATCTTCCAACATGTATAGATTGGTGTATCCAGAACTGTGGAAGAATTTGGGCCAGTTCTTTTACTGCAACTGGCTTTGTGTCTCTATGACCTATGTGTGTGTGTGTGTGTGTATGTTGCTAGGAATAGCGATCATAACCTGTTCTCCATTCCTAGAAGTTTTTTTGTTTTGTTTTGTTTTGTTCTTTGAGATAGCGTCTCATTGTGTAACCTAGGCTGGCCTGAACTTCCTGGGATCCTCCTGCCTTAGCCTCTGGAGGGCTGGGATCCCAGGTGTGCCACTCCACACCCAGTTTGCAGCACTATAGTTTTTTCTCTCGTGAGAATCTCATGAGTGATACAGGTCAAGTAGCCTTTGTCTGAAACGCTTGGAATCAGAAATGGTTCCAGTTTCAGAGATTTGCAGATTTTAGGCCTAGTACAAAGTTCAGAGTTTCTAATTAGAAGGGCCCTAAATTCTCTGAGCTCATAGGCCTCTGAGTTTGATGTCAGCACTGGTGCATTTCCAATTTGAGAGTATTGTGGATTTCAGAGTTTGAATGATGGTCCTTGGCCAGCAATTTGCTCTGTAACCTCCTGAGGCCGGCTTTTGTTGTATGCTCATGGGAACAAATCAAATCATAAAAAGACCTATAAAAAAGTTAATTATTTTCTTTTCCGGTCCAGCTTCCCACTGGTTGGGGTAATCAGGGCTCAGATGTTTAGAGCACACCCTTTGTACACTTACCTTTTACAGAATCCTGTGCAGTTGCTTCCCTTCTCTGTGGTGTTTCGGAGTTTTGTGCCTCATGTACACACACGCTGCTTTCCTCACAAGGGAAAGTTTTCTGCTCACTGATGCTTTTAGTCCTTGACAAGTGGTTCGGATATAGTTCCATGAAAGAGTCTTTGCCTTGCATGTGCGAAGCCCTGGGCTCCATTCCCAACAACAACAACAACAACAACACACACACACACACACACACACACACACTGATGATACTCCTTAGGCACCAGCGTGGTGGCACATGCCTGTTGTCCCAGAACGTAGAAGGCTGAGGCAGGAGAATGACTGAATTTAAGGCCAGCTTAGATTACATGCAAGACCCTCTTTCAAAAAAAAAATTAGGGGGCCGGAGGGTTAACTCAGTGGTTCCGGGTCCTGCCTCACAAGCGCAAGGTCCTGAGTTCAATCCCGGTAACCACAAAGAATGCTGGGCGTGGTGACTCACGTCCACCAGCAATCAATACCACATACCACAGTGCCGGGCGTGGTTGCCTGTAATCCCAGCACTCGGGAGGCAGAGACAGGGGGATTGCTGAGTTGGAGGCTTGCCTGGACTACATAGTGAGCTCAGGGCCAGCCTGAACTTCAAAGCAAGACCCTGTCTCACAAAAAAGAAAAAAAAAATTAGGGCCAGAGATTTAGCTCAATGGTTCTGGCACCTGGCAAGCTCAAGGTCCCTGGTTCGATCCCTGATAACCACATACAAAACTGGGCATGGTGACTCATGTTTACCAGCAATCAGTATCACATACCACAGTGCCATGTGTGGTGGCTCATGCCTGTGATCCCAGCACTTGGGAGGCAGAGGCAGGAGGATTGCTGAGTTGGAGGCTTGCCTGGACTACATAGTGAGCTCAGGGCCAGCCTGAACTTCAAAGCAAGACACTGTCTCAAAAAAAGAAAAAAGAAAATCTGTCCCTTTTTTATGTGGCTCGATATCTGTTGTCTCCTTCATAGCCAGAGTGTACTTAAAGCTGTTCCTGTCCAAGACAAATGTCCTCCTGAGTCTTTTTAAAATATATCTCACAGGGCTGGAGATTTAGCTCAGTGGTTCTGGTGTCTGCCTCACAAGAGCAAGGTCCTGAGCTCAATTCTCAATGCCAAAAAAATACCAAAAACCCAAAACTGATTTGACCAAAAAAATAAAATTTAGCCAGGCGTGGTGGCTCACGCCTGTTATCCCAGCACTCGGGAGGCAGAGGCAGGAGGACTGCTGAGTTCGAGGCTTGCCTGGGCTACATAGTGAGCTCAGAGCCAGCCTGAACTACAAAGCGAGACCCTGTCTCCAAAAAAAATAAATAAATAAATTTAAAACTATTTATGAGAATATGCAGTGCTGGGCCGGAGGGTTAGCTCAGTGGTTCCAGCGCCTGCCTTGCAAGTGCAAGGTCCTGAGTTCAATCCCCGGTAACCACATATAATGCTGGGTGTGGAGACTCACGCCCACCAGCAATCAACACCACATACCACAATGC